>JXSR01S009402.1:94433-107905 GCA_000969725.1 Ophiothrix spiculata
CTTTGGGGTAATTATATATTTGATTAAAATTCATGAAATTGATGCTGTGAAGAAGACCCAATGAAATTAAATCCATCACCAGAGGACATCTTAAATATGGACTGGTTTGAAGCCAAAAAAAAAAAAAAAAGATATCAAGTGCTTCCTTCCCATCGTACATTTTTCCTATAGGATTGTTTGTATAGAAAATTGGTTCAAGCTTTGGTAAAGGAATTACCCCAAATTAACCAGCACATATTTGAATTTGAAGCTGACCTACTACACGGAGTGCTGATAGCTAAGGAATTGAGAGTAATGAAGGGTGAAAATGCTCTACGCTAGAGAAGAGAAACAGTAGACACAGGGTCATTAAAACCAATTTGTCACTACTTGAAAGAACTCCCTTTGCACTGATAATAGCATGCATAATGTTCGCATTCTAAAGATGCTTAATACATCCATGCGAATTAAAACATTAACCTGTAAGTAACATTTTGTAGTTGAAGCCTTTATTATTGGATATATAGCTAATGAGCTGAATAAAAAGAAACAAAGTCAGCAATATATAAAAGTCTTTTTTTTTTCAAAATTGTTAATAATTATTTTAATTTCGAACTTTAGCGAATCAAAGTTCTGGTAAATATTTGTACAAATTATAAGTCAAATTAACTTCATTTAGAACCATAAGTTGAAAAGGGTACATATATAGTTGTGTATTTTGTTTGCTGATCCTTGACGTAATAAAAACATACCAGCCGAACACAATTTTTAGGTGAACGGGCAACACATTTTGTTCAATCAATATGTTGCTTTGTTGCTACCCAATTTGGTTTCAGAAATTGTAAGAAAAAGAAAATATTTCAATATAATAAAATTACAATCTTTTTTAATCTCTAAAGTCCGATAGACTTTTAAAACATTAGCGATATAAAATATTCAAACATGAAATAAGACATAATATTCAAAACACTGAACCTACACTGATGTATGCAATTCGATTGAAATAAGCATCACCATCCCCATTGTAAAGTGTAAAGGTTTCTCATAAATTGATTGCCTTTAAAAAAAAAAATCACTTTACAATACTTTGGAAATGTTATTTCAAATGTTCAAAATTGAACCAAAATTTGTCTTCTGATTTTTTTTCAGTGTCGTATGTTTTGTTAAAAATCACATTAGATTTATGTCAGGAATGTCATTGATCACTTAACTACAGCTGATTACAATCTATGGCATGTGTTATTGATCCACTAAATCAATCATCATTAATGGAATACGTGAACTGTAGTTTTTCTTATCTGATGTTGGGACAACTCATTAGTGAACGGGTGGTCGCAAGCCAAAAAGACCCTTAGTTTTTAGAAACACATAATTTCCAAACATGTCGAATTTTTGTATTGGACAATGAAGTCTACTACCTGAGGTACCTTGATCTCATAATGGTTTCTGAATAGTAGACTAATACATATCTTATTTGCATAAAAATTAGTGTATGAGAAAGCTTACTTCTGACGGGCATAACTTTAAAACAAAAAGTTGATATCAACAATTCTTTTTTGACACAAGTTTTAGATGTTCACAAATCATTAATGAATTTTTAATACGAGAAAATACGTAAGTTTCATGCATAAAATAACCCCTCTGCTAATATTACATGTTTTTTACGTTTTGACTTTTTCGGAAAGGAAATCAACGTGGTATCAGATTATGTATATATTCTTTTCAGAAATGATGAAACAGATTCCTTAAAGTCCAAAGTTCATATTTTGCAGACATGGATCCTAATTGAAAAACTGAGACGACAAGTGGCATGAGGATATTTATACCTGACATTTACGAAGGCTGTGAATCTTTGTTGTGCTTAATGCAATTGGATCAGTTGTCAAACACTTGTTTACCAAAACAAGCCATTTTCATCACGTGTATATTGTTCTTCATCGCATCGGATGTCTTTATTTCAATTTCATGTATATATATCGTATATATATTCATTTATATCTATCTATTAACATACAAACTCACCCATCAGTAAAATACATTTTGTCATAGTATGACAGGAAAGCACCCATTTAGAGTAAAACGTATAGTGCTCTTTTGCGATACTTTTTTTACAAATAAATGTTGTTGCTTTTGCGTTATTATGCATCATGAAAAATCTTTTTAAGGGCTTTAAAATCAACATTTTTCTGTAGTGTCGGATTGAATGACCTCAAATGATATGAAAGTGATTACCTAAATGTTTTTGATCAGTTACTTTTGCGTTATTAATGAGGGAAAAAATCGATGGGGAGTGCAACATTCCTCATTCAGGGTTTACGATGTTTAAGGAAGATATAAATAAGTTGACTTTTCAGGGAGATTACGTTTTTAAACTGATATAATGCCATTCTTTAAAATAGCATAATGGGTGCGATCATCTGCTAAGAAAACAACCAATCGTAATACCAAGAAATACCAAGAATGTTAAAAAACACTTATTTTTGTTTAATGTGAGTACCTACTTACGGGTACGGGGTAAACTAATAAACGAAATACCAGACAATAAATCATTAAGAGTCTTATTTATGTTTCCTCAGGAGAATTTAATTTGAAGATTAATGTTCCTCCAATTTGCGCAATACTTCTCATTTGACCCCTGCCTTTAAGTTCTGCCACTTTGCTGAATAGTTGAATCTTGGTGACATTAAAATATACAGAAGATACAAGCAAATTGACGTGCCTCTAAGTTGCAGAATATCTTTCCGCATGATCGAAATACATTGTACAAAATTTAATACGATACCTTAACATGGATGACTTAGGGCTCAAAATGAAACCGTAAAGACAAATGGTTTCAGACAACTCTGATCTATACCTGTTGCATGACAGAATGTACGTTGATGGCATTTGGTTTGTTTTCATTCTTTTCGTTTTAGTTTTTGCTCTACATTAATCACTATAAACAATTAATGCACAAAAAACTCGACATATATATGTGATGGCTCACCCCGAAAGGGGGGGGGGGACTTTGCAGATGATATGAATTTTGATTTTATCATTTCAGCATTTTCTAAGCTTTAAAATGACACCTTATTTGTTAAAAAATTGATCAAGGCAATCAAATTTTACAACACAAAACTGCTGGAAATTCTTATTATTTTCTTTATTTTTTGCTACCTATTTTCACCAGTATCTCGAAAAGTGTTCTGTCGCAAAGTCGCCCTTTTCGGGATGAGTCATCATATATGTTATCCGCCGCGGCAAAAGAATGCAGCTGTCGTCTCCTACATGTAGCTTATTTTAGTATCTTACAGTATGTATAATACTAGTTGTATACATCAAATTTGACAACGAGCAACATGCAGAAAAGTACATCCTTTTCCGCGGCGGCCCACTTATTGAATTTCCACTTTTATGAGTGAGTGAACTTGTTTCAGATCAAAACACAATAATCGACTCGTAAAATGTCAAATAACACACAAATGAGACATCGATATAGTCAACGTGGCCAGGATTTGTAACTATTAGGTTGACATTCCATCTTTCATTGCTTATTGTGTCTCGTCATATTAACAGGTATCTTACGGTAGGCATAGTTTATTTAGCCTTGATTCAAGGCTATTTTGGCAATTTCTTTCATTCTTATTGAATATTACACACAAGTCTCAGACATCAACCCTCAAATATCTAGTTGAACCCAATTGGCAACCAACATAGGCCTACTTATATTTTACCCCTATCTGGTCTATTTATGACCATTCATGTGGTTTAATCACAAATGCAACAGCGTTATGTTTATAGCATGGTTTATTGAGGGTTATGTATGAATAATGTACAAGCTGAGAATATCAAGCTTTGGACGTGTAGATTTTTGTTTATTTGGGTTGATTTGAAAACAACTACTAGTATTATTATTAGAAAAAGAAGCTCATCAGACAATTACGAAGAAAGGGACAGGATTAGTGAAATTTGCAGATCATAGACTTGCAGCTAGTCTAATTTTATTACGTACTACGGTCCATTGAAGCTGATCATAGGTCCGATATCAATTTTTAGTTTCTCTTAGATACAAAAATTGAACTGTAGTTTTAAGAATTAGCCTGATGCCTTTTTTCTGAATTTGATGGTGTTTTTTTTGCAACCGAACGAGCAATAACCAAAAGCAAAAAGTAATTTAAATCCAGCTTTAAAATGTTAGTTTTGATTTTGGAAACCTTAAGGTACCTTTCGATATGACGGATTGAATGACCTCAAATGTTGTAATAGAGATAAGAGATTACGTAACTGCTTTTGGTCAGTTGCTTAGGCGTTATTATGCAGCGTGAAAAAAATCTAGAGGGGATTGCAACACCCCAACCTCCAGGCTGACGAGGGTTAAGTAAATTATATAAGTTAATTTTTCAGAGAGATTATGTTTTTATTATTATTAATATTATTATTGATTTTAAATCATTCCCAAATTATATGCATGTTAGGACTTTCATTAACGAGATGTCCAAGATATAAGATTCAGATTCAGATTCAGATTTCATTTATTTCAATATCGAAGACATATATATACATATCATAAACATGTTACATATTAAACACACATGAATAGAAAAACAATGATATTGCGGACATAATCAAAAGACCAAAGGAGATCTGAACAGCCAAATTTAGGTAAAACAATATAAATTACATGTTTAAAGTTTCTGATTTCTCACAACGGTAGATTTAGCTCACCTTTAGGAAGCTTTCATCCAGCTTTACTCTTGGACGTCATCAGCCCCATACTAAACACGTGGGGGCGCTGTTGGGTTGGCTATTTTGAGCCACTAGCACCAGGGGGTGCTAGACGACTCAAAATGGAATTGTAGACTGCCGGGAGATGGTATCTGCCGCCGTCTCTGTTGAGGGAACTCCTCCTTATCTTGATGTGACAAGCTTCCCTTACACCTCGTCCGAACCAAGACTCATCCTGATCAAGAATCCTAGGCTGATCAGTGGGAATGTTATGTCCAGTGTCTCTTTTATGTATTGCAACTGGAGAGGGCTCACGTTTGTGCTCGCTACTCCTCACTCCAAGGGGGCGTTTAGTCTCCCCGATATAGGCTGCGTTACAAGTTACACTCATATAAAGTCCTATTTTGCTAAACATGCTTACTCAATATAAATTACACTCATAACCAACAGACACACGAATAACACAAGACGATGCTCAAATATAGAAATAAGTATTAAAAGATTTCAAAGGTAAATTGGGTACCATTGCATGGTATATGTCCTAATCTTTATAAACTAATAGGTCGAACGAAAATTACATTTCAATTTGTTTTGAAAGAACTTTTCAATTTTTGATTGCTTGGCCGACTTATCAAGGGAGTTCCAGAGAGAAGGCCCACAATTTCTTATCTTGCTTTGAAAAAAAATCTTTGTTTTGTTTATTACATAATCTTGGGCATTATCTTGTTGAATATTTATGGTTCTCAGCATGTTTAGCAAAATAGGACTTAAATATACTTGGTAAATCATCTGTGTGATGTTTGAACATGAATATTCCAAGATTTAAATGATAGGTATCAAAGACATTAAGAATCTCATAATTTGAAAAGAGAGGGCCTGTATGGCTTCTGTAATAACTGTTTAATATAGTTCTAGTACAGATGCATGGGTTTCCATGCGGATAAGTGATGTGTTTAGCAGACACACAACACCTTTAATTTGTTTATTATACCTGCCAATGCTCACTTCATCGTTTTCAGATCTGTCAATGTTGATGTTTTACTCTAAAGTAGACACTCAGAACACAAGAATATACATTCTGCATGTCTCCTGGTAAACAGGCTTCCGCTTCATTCAGGTCGTTACAAAGCAAGTACTGTTTTCCAGTGCTTCACATTTATCACAATTTTATCGAACTGTCAATATACGCATGTGTTCTTCAAAAGGCATTTGAATTATTGGGAAACGGCTAAATGTTCCTTCTTGTATGGTAGATTGCACATTTAACGACGTCAACTGAGACGGGGCAACTGAGACGTCTTGTACTCATCTGAACATTTGAAATCTTGCGCAAATGATCGTGCCGTGAACTGATTTTCTTTGCTCTTTGCTTAAGGTCAGATTCTTTTTATCCGTTTGCGATGCGGTTGCGGTGCATTTTGCAACGTAAGGCTATTGGTAGTGGTATTATCTAAAGCACACGATTGAATGGAGCTGAATGGTATCAGTTGAAGCTTTCAATTTTACAACTGCCAGTACCCGTACAGTGCAAAACGCTATAAATTAATTATTATACAGTTTAAGTCGATATAGTTTAAGTTTGTCATCAAAATATCAAGTCTCTATGTCTGATAGTATTGTTTATATCCATTTTTACCCTGTTTATTTCAGTGCTCAAATTCAATTCTGTGTTACAAAACAAAAAAACAAAAACAAAAAAGGTCTAAAGAGAAAACAAATTAGTTCAAATTTTACTTTAAAATAATGTCGTTTAAATCAAAACGACAAATATTTCTCTTCGACTTCAGATTCCCGACAGGTATAAACCTTTTCTGACAGACAAACGAAATATTGGCTCAGCCCCCCCCCCCCCCCCCCCCCCCCCCCCCCCCCCCCCCCCCCCCCCCCCCCCCGTCCTCCTCCCACTCCCACAACCACTTCTTGGTCATCTTTTCAATGCAAAAATATCTAATATGTGTATCATATAAGGAATCCACACCAACTGATCAAGTTGGTATGAATAAACATTTTCCCTGAAATGATGAATCTGTATAAAATAAACTCATTTAAATTTTATGCAGCGATCCAATTACTTTACAACGAGATAAGAACGTCGACCTTTAAGCAATAGCAAAGACACATACGCCTTAAGATTCTTCTTTCATGTGCTAATAAGTTTATTATAAACCAATGAATTGCGGTGAAAACATTTCGGTAGCTTTAGCATTAATAAAGCTATTGTACTTTCACATATTTAAACTGGTTTGGAAGCATGCATTTTAAAGAGATAAGACAGATTTTTCACTGGTAAATAATTTATTTTGACACCTCCAAATGTGTAAATAAGTGCAGATATAACAGGTATATGTAATTCATATGAAAGTAAACTCTTTAGAATTTTTCTTTGTGATTGTCTTCGGGTTGACCTTAAAACGTTCACTTTTTCCAAACTTAACAGTGGCGGCTTGGATTAGTTTTGAGCAGCCCAAACATCTTTAATAAGAATGATTAATGAATTAATAATGAAAAAATGATTAGATATTGTTAAAAATATGGCAAAATCGTAATAAAAGGATTAATAATCATGCCAATCATGATTATTCAATTACATGAAGGTTTCATTGGTATTTCTATCTTCCAAGTTAGTTTGATCCCACAAGGGATATATAATCTAAGCATGATGCAACAGTGTTCTTTGTCAAAATCATACAAGTAAAATACTTCGTATACGACTTAGATCAATGCCCAAGGGGAGTAAAAATAAACGGTGTTGTGTGTACACAGGAATATATGCAAAAATATCAAGTTGAAATTAAAATATCATATTTTAATGGGTATAATTTATACATTCAATGTATTTGTGTTCTGACACAAAATCAATTTTTGTAATTTTAAACTTTTTAAACTGTTTTGTATAATGAAGTAGTTAAAAACCTATTTTATTTTTTCATACAAATGTTGAAAAAAAAGACTCTCAAGTGAGTGTAGTTGTTTCCGAAATTTCCTGAAGTGAGTGATATGTCGCAACATCAGACAGGAACTATATTGTACATGTCTTTCATTAATGAAGATTGATTGAGTGGGGCAATGGAGATGCCTTATATTCTTGCTGTAATTCAGTGATTGATTACATTCAGTTGTTTGATTCTTACATGTAAATTCGTAATTCAATCTGTAAAATCACAACTAGTAAACATAGAAACGCTTCCTAGAAAAGTAAATATAAACAACCGAACTGTTAATTGTAAATTTATATTGTTTACAGGTTAACAATTTGCATCCTTTTCATTATGACTTAACGTGTTTAATTATACATACATTTTATTTTGGCATTTGCACTTTTATGTCAAGAATTCGACACCAATAGGCTTTAGTAATGCTCTGTTCTTGGCATGACAATGATCCGTTCTTGGCATGCCAGAAGACATATTCCTTAGTTGTTGAATTAATCTATCAATTCTCACGTTTTTGTTTTGTTTGAAAATAAAACATTAATGAAATAAAATATCATTAACAGATCGTTCTGTTTCGAAATAAATACCCTAACATATGAAATACAAATACAAGTTGTTGTTTTTTCTTGTAATTTAAACAACGAGCCATGGTTAAACACCTTTGTAATATAAACTTTCGGTAAATCTAGTCTTTTAGGGTGAATATTTCAAGTTGAACTTTATCTGTTCTGAAACACATGTCAGAAGCTTGTAAACACTGCATCAACCCGCATTAAGATTAATCCAACATGTGTCTTTACGCATATGCTGTATATGATGATCCAGTTGTTGAACCATTTAACCGCAAGGGACCATATTTATTAAATCAAAACATAAGATTGATATTGTATCGTATCTATATAGCTCTATATAATGTATAATAAACTCTAAAGAAATTAAGCTGTTTATTGCATGTTGATTGAAAACAACCTGTTTCGTTCAAAGACGTCTTACGGTAGTACTAAATTAGTTGTTTACCTCATAAGTTTATGTTTTACTGCCGGTTGTTATATGTCAGCGCTAGTTATTAAGGCACTGGAGTCCAATTGGGCCACAACTTTGTGGGGTCCATCGCAACAGCTTTGATTTCCAAGGTGACAACCGTAGGCTTGATTATGTACCTTTAAATAATGTCAAAACACGAAATTAATATTTTACAATAGTTATGAGGAATATAATTAAGCTTATGGTGACCATCAAAAATCGAAGCTGTGGCCAGATTGCAACCAGCTGGTTCCTTTTCTTTATTTAAATCTGGGGTTGTTTAGTTTTTGGATTATCATTTTTCTCAAAATTTTTGTACTAGTGAAGCATGCTCTTGGAGCTCCTATTGTAGGTTTACACAATGCAGGTTAGTTTAAGTGGTGGGTTTTTTCAGACGGTGGAACGGTCCTAGAGGTGTTTTTGCACCTGTTTCACATTCTTTTTGATGGTGCCTTGCGTATTGATTACTTTATTTCAATTTTGATTTGAATGTGCAATATTTTATATTTGATATGTAACTAGGTTTTTATGTGCCAGTCATAAAGTTAAATAAATAAATAAATATAAAAATAGCTGCACAAAGTTGTGGCCCAATTGTGTTCCAGCGCCTAATTTGATCATGGTAAGATTGAGTATGCCAAGGTGATGACAGAAAGTTTATGTAATGTATACCCTTTTATAGTCTAGAAATACAGTTAATACATTTTCAAAAATTTAAAATACTGTCCAAGTAAACGTAGGGTCAATACTATTTAATTAACCACAAGAAATTTCGATTTAATATCTTATATTAAGGTTTCAAGGGTTTTTTTAATGTTCAGCAGATGATCAAATGAAGGAATAAAATGTAGAGTGGGGGAATTAGAATTGCATGTATGTTTGTCTCAATTGGACCATCGAACACTCATAGCAGAACATTTCAACTACAGGTATAAATATTTAATTAGTTCTTTAGAAAATCAGACCGACATCATAGAGTTAAAATCTGCTCAGTTGCTAAACAAACATTACTGACATGTGAAAGTAAAGTGTGCATCAATTTAGTTTAGAGGTGAGCAATGTTGAATGGGCTGGAATATGATCTGCCCTGGAGGAACAGGAGCGAAGATGGTATGAGATTCAAATAATGACACGCTGTCCTTCTTTCTCAATATATCACGTATCTGAGTATCTAGTTATGCCTTAAGCTGAATTCATACTTTAAACGCAATGCGTTGCGTTTCCAATAATTTCCAATAATGTTCACCACAAACGGCACCGCAAATGAATTCACACTCAAAACGCAAACGGACTGCGGCAGCCGATGACATGAAAACGCAATGGAAAGTTTAGCTTTCCTCAACTCGGTTTGTGGTGCCGAATTCGGTGTTGCGTTTTGATATCGATTGATCGGAACTCCTCAAATCTTTACTGCACATGCTCGGTGCGTCGTGCGTTTGCGTTTGCGTCGAGTATGAATTCAGCTTTATGCAAATAAATGCATGTTGACGGCCCTTATGAAATTGTAATGTTGTAATATTTCTATGTAATTTAGTATGAAATTTGAGTATAGTGACAATTCCTCATTTTATGATTGCCGCAGTCGTAGTTATTGCTGTTTTAATGTGAAAAATTCAAAATCAAAAATTTCATTTTTTCAATTTTTGGTCATTTTTTTACCTTATTTGGCATGAAATTCAAAAAAATTAGACAAAACGTTAAAAAAAAAAGAGAAAAAATGCAACATCTGAATTGGTTAAAAATACATTCAGAAGCCAATTTTTGTTAAATTTGTTTTTTTAGCTTGTTTGGAAGCCCAGATGGCCAAAAAATGAATTTTTTGTGATTTTGTCAAAAAATGTGATTTTTGGTCAAAATTAAATATACCAATCAATGTTCCTTGTTAAAATTCCATTCTGGAAATGAATACTTTATGTATATTAACTTTAAGCACTTTAAAAAAGTTATGGTACAAAATAAACTTGCAAAAACGTAAAATTTAGTTAACGTATTGCCCCCACCCCCGCCCTTAAACAGTTTCCGATATACAAATCTCATTGGAAGAAATGCATGACGGGAAGCACGTGATATCCTCTTTGGCTTCAAACCCCGTGGAGGGTACTCACGCATATTGGTAATACGGGTATGTGCCGCTTTGGAGACCCCCTTTTTCACGGCTGATCGTCGTTCTCTAGCTATGCATTTTCCTAAAATCACCGTTCTCAAGACTGGTTGTTCATTAGCATGTTAGTTCCCTAGCCTAGGTTATAATACACCTCATCGGAGAAAAAGTAAATTTTATCAAAGCAGTGTTTTTAGTAGTGGTTCTACATCTTTTTTTGCGTGTATAGGTAGAAAAGATGTAAACAATTATTAGACACGTCATTTTGCTTGATGTTTCGCAATTGATATTTCGTCCGATTCCAAAGCCAGCAAACTCGCTTCGATGTTTTCATCCTCAAATAAAATGAGTTCAGGAACATTTATTGAACATTTGATGACATTTAGTGTGAAAAAAACATGACGGTTAATTGGCAGTTTTGTATAAATACATGTACGTGAATTTGGTATTTATGCATAGGCAAGCTTACTTCAAAAATGCACTACTACTACTGTATGATCTGAATATACTTTTCCTGTTTGTAAGGAAAAAACACCTTGGGTGTTCGACATTTCAAATATAAACTGAGTTTCCATTGTAAAAAGTCACAAAATTTATTATCTGCGCATCAGATCTCAAGACCCTACTCTTGACCAATACACCAGTTCTGAAGACCCTACTTTTGTTCTGTGCATTAGTTCCTAACCCAGACACTACTTTTTGCCTGGCTTGTCAGTTCCCAAGTCTCCAAAATTCGTGCTGTCCGTGGCACACTCCTGTCAAAAAATAAAGTGAGTGCCCCTCGGGCTTCAAACCAGCACATATTTAAATTTAAAGATGACCTACCCGTAGTACTGATAGCTAAGGAATTGAGATTAATGAAGGGTGAAAATGCTCCACGCTAGAGAGGAGAAACAGCAGAGCCACGATCATTAAAACCAATTTGTCACTACTTAAAAGAATTCCCTTTACTCTGAAAAGGCATGCATAATGTTTGCATTCTAAATATGTTAAATGCAACCTAGCATATTTAAATATTTATTATGTAGTAGAGGTAATCAGCAAAGCAATAATATAATTTACATTTTAAAGAGAGTTTAACAATAAAGGTAGGTGTCAAATTAATTAATATTGATAATATACTTAAGTCTGTTCTACCATAATAAATGAAATAAAATATTTGAATATTTAGAACATTTTGTCAACGTTTGGTTCTAAATAGCGAAAAAAAAACAATTTTGACTGCTTTAAGGGGACACAAATCAAAAATGGCCAAACTGAAATATAAGATTATCCATGGCATACAATATCTTTAAATGACCATAATTGATCACTGAACACAATAATGCAGAAAAAATGCCCCTTTAATACGCAGTCACAAATTGTGTTCAAGTAGTAAACATATTTACCTGTCGATCGCATAAACCAGATATTAAAAGTGATTTCATAGAGAATGTTAGTAAAGTACATAGTGAATGTAAATTAAATTAGATGTGGCGATCCAATAAAGAAGGCAGAAGGCGCCTATACCCTCAAGATATATCTTGAATCATGTACTCATATATTGACCAAATATTCATTATATCAAATCTCATGCAGCTCACTCTTTCACTTTATCATATTCGTGATAACATTTAATTAAAGCCCATCGATAGATAGTCTCCATGGAAGTTAACTTCATCACAAAAAAACATTATTTGAATATATTGGTACTAAGATATTTCACATACGTGGGTCGCCGCGGTAAAAGGATGCAGTTGTCGTCTCCTACATGTTGCTCATTGCAGCATATCTGATGTATACAACTTGTGTACATCAGATATGCTGCAAAGAGCTCCATGTACTGATGTAGGAGACGACAAGTGCATCCTTTTGCCGCGGAGGGTCACATATGCAATTCATAATATTAAAGAAACAAATGATACATTTTGCTCAAGGAAAGTTGGTCAAGTAAATATTGAAGCTACCAACGACCTTTTAACCCTTTCAGATCCATAGAATAGCTGAGCGTTTATAGCAAATAAAGAAATATTTGTAATGGTAACAACTAAATGTCTAGCTGTATCAGTAAATATGAACAAACCAATAGCAAACAAATTTGGTGAATTTTTAAAAATTGAACATGAAAATTCGTTTGGATTCAAAAGAATTACAGTGGTAAAATGATCCCGACATCGAGTAAATTAATGAACTAAATATCAGCCCATATATCCTAAAGACTTACATACTAAAGATGAAGGGTCCTCTTCCTTGCGCAATCCTTGTCAAGTGAACGCAACTTGCTGCCACAATGCTGAATTGTTGGATCGTGGTGACATTAAAAAATACATCGATACAGGCAAATTGAAATGCCTCTAAAAGTTGAAGAATATTTTTGCCAAAAAGATTCAAATAGCTGGTTAAAAAAATACTAGTACTTCAACACAGATGACTTAAAGCTCAAAATGAAACCGTAAAGATTATTGATTATATTCTGGTCTATGCATGACACAATGTACTTTGATGGCATTTGTGTTTCATTATTGCACTACATTGATAGATTTAAGTTTAAATACAAAAACGAAATACTGAATTTCCACGTTCATGAGTGATTGAACTTGCTTCAGATCGACAAATACAAATGTCAATGTACACAATAAGACATCAATTTGTTCATCGTAGCGAGGATTCTATATCTACGAGCATTGGTCCCACTTTTTGTCTTTTTCTGTTTTTGTTTAATTGTCGCAATGTCTTTGATTAACTGTATTCCT
>JXSR01S009402.1:112704-129975 GCA_000969725.1 Ophiothrix spiculata
ACAATATGTGTTGTAAGTTGACTTTAACTGATTCTCTCGTTACTGAACCTACACCAGTCCTAATTCACCCTGTTTTAAATAATTTTGATAAAAGAAACATTTATAATTATTATAATACTAACTCTCACCATTGTTTTTAGCTCAAAACTAAGAAAGAAATGTGCAGGAAAGTTCAATCGTTGTAAATTTCTTGATAAGACATGATCAATTCTGGACACGTGAGGTCAATCAAGCAGCCCAGGAGATATACAGTACGTGATCGGACATTGTCGAGCTCATTCATTATGAACATGTCACTTACACACTAAATCAACTGAAGTGTATATTTTATCGACAAGGTCAAGTTGGGTAAAAAAAACCACACAAAAAAAACACCACACACATTACAAATTTACAGTATTCCCGAATGTTCATAATCTGCTTGATGCAATTTTAGTGAAAAGGTGAAGAACATTATTTCTTACTAATTATTGTTTTGAAATAATATACCATTGGATTTCACAATCTGCATTGTAATTTTGCCTTAAAAATGACTGGAAAATTCTGACCGGGGTGTCTTTATCATAAGGGTGAGAACTGGACACAGTGGACAGGTCTCGAGACTTTAAAGTCTCTGATAGGTTGTCAAACTAAGAAAGAATGGTTGAATTAATGATAATGATACTTTAAACTGCCAATAAAGGTGCTTCAAATACCTAGAAACACTTCAAGTGCTCAAATGGTGTAAAGGTAAACTTTACTCTTGATTTCTTGTAATAATTATTTCGTCACATTTGCGTACGGTCTCAGATAGGGTATTCATTTGAACAAGTTGTTTTGGGATTGACAGTCCAATTTCTTTAAAAAATTGTTGTTTTTAATACCCTAGACCAAGAAGCACGGGACGATATTATTAACAAGGTTGAATCATAGGAAAATAATCTGAATGGTAGCCAATGAAAAAATTAAAGGGAACATTTGACATTGGTGATTGCACTGGTCTTAAATGCTCGACAACATATTTCGTTTAAAATTATTCTATTTCACAGACTACAATAGGTCACAAAACCAAATTTCAGTATGTAAATCATTTGCAGACGGATCGCTATTTCAACTAACCAATTACAGATAGGTCACGTGCCATGGGGATATGGTACACCTATCCATGGGGATATGGTAAATCTTCTTTGAGCTCAAAGCCTGTTGATCAGTTGTCGATTTGTTGATAAGAGACAAGAACAAGCAATTATTGTTTTTTTATTCATTGCATACATTTGCCTCATTTAGAGCTACAAAGTTCAAAAGATTTTATAAGTCAGGCCGCCGACATTAGTTTCTGATATTCGTTTTCACGAAAATCCTTGATTTTAATTGTATCGCACTCAATGTTGTCAGGAATTGATAAATTCACCATTCTAACCAGACGTCGTTGGCCGCGTAATAAATTGCCTGTTTACCCGGACTGTTTACTCACATTTGATACGTATTCATCCGTTGTATCGCCCGTATATTTCAATGCGTAAATAAAAAGACAAGTAGTTCTTCAAAATATTCAGAATATCTTTTTAGTTTTCTGGTGTTGAAGTCCTAACCCCAACGGTTTTGAAATCTGCATATGTTTGTACACTAATTAAGGGCATAGTGAAATTTTTGAGCGTTATTTAAATTCAAGTTTTTTGAATGGGAGTTTCAAAATCTCATGACGTCACGTCCTACCCCCCTGATTCTAACGATACAAAATCAACTATATGGCGACAAGAATCGATTATATTTCTTACATTCTTTAAATATGGCCCTAGATGACAGTCACTATATCTAGTTGTTTGTTTCGTACAAAATATGTGACCGAACAAACCAAATACGTTCTGACTCGGATTTCATGTTTAAATAAGCACCAGAAATTATTGCCCTATATAAAATGGAAATTTACATTCCAACGTTCTTCGATGAGTCAACGAAATTATTGGAATTCATTTTAAATTGCAAACTATTTGACATCTTCAAACAGCGATACCGAGGAAACATTCGACAGCAATATTTGCAAAATATCAAATCGTATCTCCCTTTTTTCAATTTTGTTTAAAGAAATTAATATTTTTATTTCATCTCTTCAGAGTGTATTTCAAATAAAAAAAATACACAACTGAATATGTACTTGAGTTTTTTTCCATATTTGTCAGAAATATATAACGCCCTGCAATCTTCAATACGTACAATTGGTTATATATTTTACCTGTCAATCGCATATGCAATATATCTGTAGCCGAGGCTTGACTTATTATAGATACACGTAAGTTATCAAATAATTTATGTTGCGATTTAATAAAAATGAGGCGCCTTTAGTTACGATAGGTCTTTCTCTTCTCTTCTGGTTGTTTATAGATAATGTATATTTCCAATGATCTAATCTCGAAAAAAAAAATTAAAGATAGAAAATTAACCACGTTTTTTCTCTTCACATGAGTTTAGTTCATCATAATCAGGCCAGATATTTTCAAATCAATAGGTACGAACATACTGTACGTATAATGTAAGGTAAATAATGTCAATGATATCTTTGACTCCAAGAAAATCGGTCAGAGAAATATCAAAGTAACAAGCGACCTTTAAAAATATCTGATGTTATGTTTATTTTGGATATGCATTACGATTACCCTGCCATCAACTAAGAATTAACCACGTAGCAGACCATACACCCTGGAGACTTGCATCTATGTTTTCATAAGTAAATTGGATTCGAAGATTAAAGGTATTTATGTATCCCCCTCACCATAACCATTTTTTGTTGGTACGTGAGAAGTATTTTTCAATCAGAATTTGTAAAGTTTGTCTATCCGTGCATGAATGAGCTCATGTTTTGTTTCAATAATGTCACAAACGTTACCAAAAAGTTACATAAAAATGTCACAAACGTTACCAAACGTTACAACACAAAACAATACATTAAAATAAATCCTGGCGATACAATGTTGTGTAATTCTTATGAAATATTTATAAATATGTTTTCCATAATCGGTGTAAAGCGCAATAAAAAAATCGTTGACACTTCAGAGAATTTGTACTTTGAAATCATTAGGAGCAAAAAACCATTTCCGTGGGCAGTCACAAACGTTACCGAACGTTACATGAACTTTACTCAGGATTTTGACAATGGTTTAATTTTCAAACATCTACATGTCTTGACCCCACCAGTGAGCACCATTATCAATAACAAACTCGTTGATATAATGTTTATGCTAGGTTCTGTGGCCATTTGAAAGTGAAATTTTTCAATTTTTCGGTCACAAACGTTACTTTGCAATCACCCAAATGCAACACACTATTTTGCACTGTTTAGGGAAATACATGCAAAGGTTGTGATTCTGTAAATAGATTTCTTGCAGATAAACAATATTTATACCACGTGAATCAAAAAAAAAATTGTGCACGGATTAAAACTGATTTTGACCTTGATAAAAACAACAAATCATAAATTTCCTGGTCATGAAGTAAAGCAAATTTAATAAGCTTTCAAATTCAGAAAAAAATATTGAAATCGGACTGAAAGCTAAGAAGTACTTACAAAAAAGATATGACCATTTTTGTAAGTACTTCTTAGCTTTTATATAATGCCATAACCCGTAATTGTGATATGTAATATATTGCTTATCTGTGTAAATCCCATTGGAATGAAAGAAAAAGAGACGTACTTACAAAATTGGCCATATCTTTTTAATTTTTCATCCGATTTCCATCATTTTTTTCTGCATTTGAAAGCTTATTAAATTTGCTTTACAACAATAACAACATATTTATGATTTGGAGCTTTTATTAAGGTCAAGATCAGTTTTAATCCGTGCACAATTTTGTTTGATTCACGTGGTATATACAAAACGTGCTTTAGAACACCTGCAAAATTATGTATGGAAATAATATATGATTTCTAAGGACCAAGAGGTTGCATTTACGGATGATTAGAGAGGAACGTCACAGGTACGGATGTGTGGTGTTCATACGCACATAGTACTTAGACCTACTTGGTTTTAACTTGACAAAATTGACAAAAGTGAGTGAAAGGATTACCTTATCTGAAACCACAAATTTACCATATCTGTTCAAATGGATACCCTATCGCGGACCACATCAGTTCAAATGAATACCTTATCTGAGACCAAACGCAAGTGCAACCAAATAGTTAAATGGAGTAAAAATTGAATTTTAAACCATTTGAACATATATTAAAGAAGTGTTACTAGGTATTTGAAGCAATTTTAGACACCAAAGTATAATCATGAATCCTCCACTCATGCACTGTACCGAAATTACACGTGATGAACAATACCATTTACCTCAGAATCAGTATAATTATACGTGACACAATTAAAAAATGATAATATATCGTGGAACAGGCCTTATTTTTCCTAACCTACTGGTCAATGCTAAAATATAAACTACTCGTTTGTATTTCAATGAAACTCTTTTTCTTGCCTAATATTTTCAACATTACACTTAGAAGATGTAAATTATGTTTGAAATTTAATTTTGAATATCATCATTTGCATATAATTAGCATATTTGAAACAAAATCCAGTAAAATCTACAAATACCTATATTTTCGACAATTTTGACGTTAATTTGGAAATTTTGCATTCAGACAGTTTGTTACTGCATGGTGAAAATTTCTGTTACACGGATTTTGATTATTTTGCGTACTTCTCCTTTTTTACCCATTTGTCTGGTAATAAAACATCAAATCAGTTAAAATTAATATTTCTTAATTATTGACTAATTTTAAAGGCACTAGTATTCTGTTGGCAATTTACAGCTATTGTATTTTCCAGACCATTAGTTACTCAATGGTTTAGCATTGCTCACAACACCATTAATACACTCAATACACGAAAACAATAGTGTGTGTTTAAAGGAATTGATCCTTCTATTGACACATTCTATAAACACACCACTGATTGGTTTAATAATCGACCAATACAAAACAAGCTTTCATGTGAAAGCTATCCCGGCTTCTAGTAAACCGATGAACTTGAAAATTTTCATCATATAAGGGGCTGCCCTTGGCTAATATATATTTAAAATATCAAACTGATACTGCGTAACATGATAATATTATAGGCATTTCAAATTAGGAAAAATACGGCCTGTTCCACTGTATTGTACAAAAGTATACTACGATACTGAATTTGAGCTGTATTAGTATCAGGACTTATCTAAGCAATATTTACATTATTTGTTCTGCTCTTAGGCATATGTAAAGCTATATTGGATATGAAATCAAACCGTTAAACTATATATAAAGGTGAATAAAGTTGATCAGATATTATATCAGGAGTAAGGCAAGACGGTACAGTACAAACTCCGAAAATCAGAAATGATACTCTCCCTTTTTCGTTGATATAATCACGCACTTTTCATTTCCGTTGTGTATCCGTCAAGTGATGCCAATTCTAATCTTAAAACGTTTTACCTCTTCCATAAACCAAATAACAAAGGAAATTAGAACGATGTCAAGGAATCAGAAAAGTGTCCCACTTTAATAAAAAAAACTATAGGTCTACTATTGGTTAGTATAATCAAATTTCAAAATGTTAAAGATAATCAGTAAATTTGACCTGAGGAAAAATGAAACGCTTATTGAAGGAATCAGACACTGGATATCTAGGAACAGACTGAAATTTATCATTGATACTTTGAAAACCTATATATCAAACAGTAAGATTCAGATTCTTCACCTTAACAGTAGTATGTAGAACATTTACAATAACTAATGTTGATGTAAAGCTTTTACGAATAAAAGAGATAGGTAATAAATACTTATTTTGAGATATAAATGTTTTACAAATAAATGAGACAGGATATGACTACTCATTTTGACATAAATAAGTTTTCTTGAAGTATTATAGAATTTTATGAACAAATACGTCCATTTTATGTTCCTTAATACTCATAAAAATATAATAATGTTGCAGATTAAGAGAAATCTAGCAGTCATTAATGTTCTAGATGATATACGTTATTTTGTTTTGGGTATATTAACATTACTTTGTGTAGCATACTTTTATAGTTTGGATGAATGTTTATAGCCAGACAATGTATATTTATTGTAACTGTTTGGATATGTGAGGCCATTTGCGGCATCATTATTATGCTGTGTAAATGGCTTTAACCCTTTCAGTCTAAATGTGCCATAAGGTACCCATTTCTACTGCCCTGTGTCTAGTGGCTCATTAATCATTCTGTACACCTAAGCTAATTGCAATGTGTTTATTTGTTTTACCGATAAAATTTCCGTTATTTACATACCAAATTTGACTAATTTATGTCAAAAAATAGTGACGTTCTACACTGCAAAAAAAAAAAACAACAACAACAACAACAACAACAACAAACGTTTAAATAAGGAAAAATTGACAAAAAATAATCATATTGAAAAATATGAACATCCATCATAATTGTTACCAGCTTGGGCAGTAATATATATTAGTAATATAATAATGCTTGCCGATACAGTTATGGCTAGCTGTAATTTCTGAGACTCATACCATATCTCCTGCAATGTGCATTCATTTAGAGTAACAGCATAATAACTTTGTCCTGGTAAATGAGTATGCTCTGTTACCGTAGAGCTGATCTAGGTGGTTAGATATTTATAAGATCACGATTTGTAATGATATCAGTTTTTTCTTATCCAAAACCAAAAATATTCCTTTGACCCTACACTCTAAAAAATTTGTGTTAAAAGGGAACATGGTTGGCAGGTTAGGTTAAATTTTACACAATGTTGGGTAAAATTTGGCACAATGTTGGGTAAAACATGCACCATTTACCCAAGATTGTGTACAAAATAAACCAATATTGTGCAAAATTTAACCCAACCTGTTAACCATGTTCCCTTTTTAACACAACTATTTTGAGAGTGTATTAGTTTTACATTTTGCATACGATAATATGCATCTGCCTGATTATACCATAGACCTTGATTTACTATAGGTGAAAGCAAGCTGTTACTGGCCAAAACCTGGTTAGTAGGAACAGGTAGTACGAAGAGCATATGACTAAGGCCGCATAAAAAAAATTAGTTGTTTCTCGTCCGAAGGTTTCTGAAAATGTTAGGAGGGAGGGAGGTTTTTTTTTTTTAAGATTGGGGAGAGCCTTAACAATCCAGGTTTACCATTGGTTGATGCTGACTGCACATGCAGTTGCTATCTTAAAACTCGATGTGATATAGATAGATGTTGGTTTGGTGACAGCTCCATTGTTAAAAACATCAACAATTAAAAGAATCCTTTAGAGAGGAAAGCAGCGTCTTGATGTTTGAACGATTTAGCTCAATTTAAAAAAAAAAGTGGTGCGGCACCAAAAAGTGAGGAGGGAGGGGACGAGAAACAACTTTATTTTTTATGCGGCCTAAAGCATATTAGTTTATTAGACCCCTTATAAGTTAAAAGATAAATGCAATTAGCTTAAAGGTAAAAACTATATGAATACACTGGAGCAAAACGATGAGTATTTTTAAATGTATTTTGCTATGTAGTAGTGTAAGAGCAGGGGTCTGCGGTATCTCGATGTAATTTTCTTCCCCACTAAAATGAGTACAGGTAAAATAATTAAAGAAAAAAATCACAGAAGGTGAATTTCAAAGTAATGGTTATTGATTGGTTATTAATGGGCCAAAATATCAGGACCGTTGCCATGGCAACCGCATTACGCGAAAAAAAAAACCGCCGTAATTAACTGAATGTGTACGTGATTTCTTTTTTTAAATAAATTTATAAATAACAGGTTTACTTTCGTCTCCTATATACCATTTCACCACTTGTAATTATTTTATATGAATCCAAATGACGAATAATTGACGTAGAAAAGTAAGAAATGACCAAAATTTGCATATTTGCATTTAAGCCGCAACCGAATGTCGAATGTCTTCGAACATCTGATATTGTATCAAAATGTAGCTTTTGGAACTTACCCTCTGCTCAAAATAATCTTTAAATATTGAGCAGATGTCCTCCTTGCAATCATGTGTCGGTTTTTTGTTATGTGTACATTCCGTTGCTATGACAACCGTATACAACGACTTTTGCGGAAACATTGTGCATCATTTTTAGGGCATACTATTGGGAGTAATAAAATGTATTGTTATTTATGCCACTCAAGTGTAAAAATGCTTTAAGCCTCTATCAATGTGTGCTTAAAAATATTTTTTTTCTAAAAAAAGAAAAGCTTTATAGCAGTTCCAAATTTCAAATGGCAGAAATACACAAAGACATAATTGTATTATTATAGTTTATTCAATATTATACATAATCGCCACGAGTCAACACAAAGGTCAAAAACAATTTTAAAACCATAGATTCTAAAATACCATCTAAAATAATTACGTACACGCGGTTTCGAAAGCCCAGAGCTTATGAATACATGCATACATTTTTGTACGTTTTTTATCGCATGTTTCAAGTGATCAGAATATATTCTAATGAGTTAAACGACACCTTGCTTGACATCTTTAAATGTTTCATCACAAAACAAGAAGGAACATTTAACCGTTGCCATAGAAACCAAGTACCTTTTGAGGAACACTTAAGTAATGTTTAATCATTGTATTGACAGTTCAATAAAGTTGTGATATATGTAAACCGCTGGAAAACAGTACTCGATTGTGTTACCCTCTTTGTAACAGCCTGAATGAAGCGGAAGCCTATTTACCAGGTCTGATGGAGACATGCAGAATGTATGTTTTTATTTTTCTGAGTACCTACTTCTTAAAAGGACTAGCCTAGATTCCACCTAGAATTAAAAACTTATGGAAATACTCCAAATATAGCTAATAACTTTAGTAAAATCAAAAAAAAACTGCAATTAACCAGATAAAAGATCAAACAAGGCTCCTAGATATTATTTAATACATATTAAAAGAGAAACAATTTCATCAAAAATAGTTTGTTTGACCATCACAGGTGTAGAAACAAGATTTTTTTAAGTTTTCAAACTAGAAACACTGTTTTACACACCACTTAAAGAATTTTAATTTTCTCCAACATTCTTCAAAATCATGGAAAACTACTTTGTAGGTTATATTACTATAAACATGTTCTATCGATTAAAGTAAAAAATATGTATGGTAAAAAATTAGTGGGAAGAATCTAGGCCAGTCCCTTTAAATGAAAACGTCAACATTGATAAACTGGAAATGATTAGACAACCATTTGGCAGCATTAATAATCTTCGGACAAGTTTTATGATATCTATAAAACAATATAAATGTCTTATTGATAGTAAGTTGAACCCGCATTATACCTAAACTAGGTATTTAGAATAGTTTAGTTATGTATAGAGAATTACCTCGATTTTATATAATTTTTTTTATTCATCTGGTGTAATTTCCCAACTTTTACGCCGATTATCGCAATGATAAGTTATATGTTAAATTTATCTTCTATCAGTCATACAGCAATCTAATAATAAAGTATGCAATTGTGTTCTTATCATCTAATATACCATTTATTTTATTTTTGATATAATCGTAGAATACAAATATACATCCGCACATAAAACTGGTTATTACTTCTGTCTATTATACAACCATAAATCATTGAATTAAGCTCGTATTTTCTTGTTTTATTTGTCGTTCATTAAGTATATCAGTGGGTGTATTTAAATAAAGAGCATGCATTTATGACATTGATGTGAGTCTTATAATGTCATGGATCAAAATTATTCCCGTTTGTAACCAAATATCCTATGTCCGCCTCAAAGTCGCCTAGTAAATGCAATTTTAACTAATTTTTCATATCATATATTTTAATGATCTTTTTATCAACCTGACATTTATTTTGTTAATTATGCTACTTGAATAAGATTGCCTTTCAAACAATGGATACTACATAATTGAATATGCCTGTAATCTGAGTTCAATAGTAAAAAAATAAACGTAATGCTATTTAAACGATATTTCCTTCATTAATATAAGAATTTTGTAATAAGCTAGTGCCGTATTATTACAGAACTGACGGTAACCTTTCTGCAAAAATGCCAACATCTGTAAAAATACGGTACTTGCATCCAAACTGCCAGAAAAAATACCGTATTCTGTAATAAAATGGTCACTTAACCTTATCTTTACAGAATTTGTACACTATAAATACAAGAAATTGTTGGAATACAGCATTACATTTATTTTTAAGGTTGAACTCAGATTACGGGCAACGTAAAATACTGTCAAATACTGTTAAAATATATTGTACAAAGCTACCGGGTATACTCAGTGCCTTAATATGATGAAGGACAGGCATACCTTTGCTCAAAAATCGGGCAAATAAATATCAAAGTAACAAGCGAGATTTTAAAGTATTGGATTTGTATATTTATTTTGGACACGCAGTACAATGACATTGCCCTGGCATCGACCAATAATGAACTATATGCCAGTCCATATACCCCAAAGACTTGGTACTTGTTTTTCTGAGGCAGTTTTGATTCAAAGATTTAAGTTATTCTATCTTACGTAATCCCCTCACATTAAACAAACCTAATGCTACAATGTGAAATTGTTGCACATCATTACCCATCGTCTATCCAGGCGTGGGGGAGTCGTTCAACCACCTTAGGGTTTTCCCCGATGCATAAAAACGCAAAATCAACCAACTCTGGTCATTTTGGTAATATCTGTTATATATATACTTTGTGGTCATTGTAATGAAAAATTAGGGGAGTATCACCTAAGGTGGTGTTAGGGTAGGCCGTCAAAGTTGTTGTGTAGGGGAGGGTGGTGAGGGCCTGGAAATCTTTAAATCGCTATTTTGACAAATATATAAATACGTGCGTGCTTTGAAAGGCAAAACTTGCAGGGCATGTTAGAATTATCATTTCCCTTCTTTATTAGTAAATAGTAAAAACAAATTGATGAAAAGTCCGTTATTTAGGAATTTTAGAGCAAAATGTTGATTTTGGTGGCCATTGGTGATTACTGATCCAGGCATTTTACCAGAGATCTGTATTAACCTTTTTTTCAGGTTTGACAATAACATGCCAGTTTACTTCTTAATCTGTTTGATCTACCTTTAAGAACAACACACTATGGCACAAACATCAAATCATTGAATTGTTCTGAAATAAACACTTATTCATTTCAAAAGTTTATTTCCTCATGAACAGTAATGCACGCAATGATATAATACACTTCTTTCAATTATATCATTGACAGCGGATAAAACAATAATCTTAAATTCGACAAACTAATGCCATATTGATGAATTTGAGCTGTAGCAAGATTAGAAATTAAAGCATTGTTTATATTTTGTTCTGCTATTAAGCATGTATAAAACAATATTAGATATGAAATCAAATCTTTTACCTAAATAGAAAGTTGAACAAAGTTGAAAAGATATTATATTAAATGCCCCTAAGAAGTAAGGCAAGACGGAACCGTGTAAATTCCGAATATCTGTAATGATACCTTGCCCTTATTTCTTGAGATATCACGCACCTTTCATTTCCGTTTCATGTCGCTAGAAATGCCAACTCTAATAATGAAACGTTACTCACACTTAAAAGATGACAAAAGGTGATTTAAACGATGTCAGACAATTTGTTTCTGCTTTATTAAAATGCTTTTGATTCGAATACTCAAATTTGAAAATTTTCTCTAAATTTAACTTTGGAAAAAGTTCCGATATTCCGATGTCAAGCTATTCTGCATGTACAAATATACCGAGCGTTACAAAGCAAATTTGCATATACAAGAAACCAAAAGTCAAAAGATTCAAGACTCTATGGTTCTTTCAAGATAAATGATCTAAAAATAAACAACATGTACTTTTAAGATAAATACTTTTATTAGATCAATCTTCTTGAAAGAAACACGAGATCTATAATTTGATCTTGGGATTGTTGTTAGACAGATGTGACTTTCAACCCTGGATCATTGGTCAGAAAAAAGTATTTAAAACAACTGAATAAGAAAAACATCACAAAATGTTCAAAATAATCGTAAAGTAATTGTAATCGATGGAAAATGACTTTTAGGGTAACAATTAGAATATTTCTTTCCAAATAAGGGTGTTAGTATGTTTCAAATCCAATATAAAGCCTGTACTGAGATCCAAAATGGCCACCAAAACACGATTATAGGCACACAATTGGGTAAAGGTGACCTTCAAGCGGTATCAAAAGCACCAAATCAAAGTCGCCAGAATGGAGTTACAGCCAACTGGACTTGCCACAAGTCAATAGAACACAAAGGAATTGTCAATGGATTTTCCTATTTTTGTCTGGGTTTCGTGGGAGTAGGTCACAAATGTTCAGAAAGATCATTGAAAAATGGATTTGTAAGTATATTGTACATGCATTATCAACAAATCTTGAAACTAGATGTAGAAATACCATGAAAATTAAAATGTTTATCCTCATCAAACAATATTCAATACATCAGCTAGCACTTTATTTTTTGGCATAAATAGATGTGTTTGTCTCTCATTAAAATGTGTGCGAAAATGTAGGATTTCAACTTTTAGCAAAACGAATTTCAAAAGATTTGTAATATTTCACAATTTTACGTACAAGCCAATGGCCGCTTCCTCCGCATTACCATTAAATGGGAACATTCTGTCAAAAAGACACAATCTTGCACCTCACTCCCACCACCACACTCGTTGACTCTACTCACGTTTTGAACCATAGATCTCATAATAGTCGTCCAATTTTCTTAGAAATTTTTGCATATGAAACATAATTGTACCAATTTTGTTGCACTAGTGTTGAACTTTTGGAGTAAAACTACATTGAACTATGAAGAGAGAGTTTTTATGTTACATCTCCCCCATATAAACGATCGTTTATAAAAAAAAATATATAGGTATACTGTCACTTATAATTGTAATATAAGAGGACAACTATTCAATCAGCTATTAAAGTGGAAAAACATATTCTAACATAACTGTCATAATGTTTTTTTTTTTTCATTTTCAAAATCTTTGTAAAAATGCAAAGACATCTAAATGCATTTTCAACACAGTCTTGCTAACATGTTAACACATAAAAACCAGAATCAATGACGTCACACACCTGTCTCTTTATCTCTTGAATTTATGCAAATTGAATCTAACCGTTAGTGACAAATATTGACAAATTCTATTTTCTATAAAAACAAGATGAATACTGATCAGACTTATTCGTGATACCGCCTGGTTTTGGTATTTACTACGTTTGCCGATATTCTGTATAATATACAATGTATATCTACAATATGTAGGGCATCATGAGACGTTTGCAATGATGTTATAGTAATATACTAATGGTGATTATGAAATAGAAAAAAATCTAAATAGCATGCTAAACCATAAAAATATGTTTTACGAAGAAAGGCGTGGATACATTTTTGAAGATTTTTTTTCGTGTTAAATCATTTTGGTAAGGAATTAAATGGAAGTTTCAACATGTGCGTTTACATATTTTTTTTACTTTTTCCAATCGTGATTATTTATTTCGTTCATTTGCTTGTCTTTGTTTTATTTAGAATAAAAAATAAAGTAATGAACAGTTATTTTCTCACCGTAAAAAGAGCTTTATTGATTTGTTCACATTGAAATGTTAATTTACTCAGATATTTTCGGAGGTTTACCAAGGGATTCATCATTTTACTTCATGTAATTATTCATGATTACAAGCGTGATTATGTGTCACCCTTTTTTCTCAAATATATATATATTAAGACGACATTCTATTGACTATACTGTTGGAATTTTTCTAAAATCTATTGCAAGCGTCGATTTTACTAGCAATTGGTCACTTATTCCATGAAAGAACTGGCCTCCTGAAAATAAAGAATATCAAGATGATTTAAGCTCCATGAAGTAATGCAAAAACATAAAATGGAATAAGATTCCTTATCTGTTCTACCTCTTACAAAGTACTTTGGTTCAGCCACTCTAACATTTGTACAAATAATGTGTGTACGTTTGAATTTGAATACTTCTTGAAAGTTTCGCTTGTGTGAAAGCTTCTTCAAATACACATCAATTTTAAGGAGACAAATTGAACAATTCGTTTTCAACTTACTTGCCTCGTTATGTGGCTTATGGGTTTAGTTTATATTGTCATTGTAACTTTTGCAGAGTTTTAAGATCTGATGGTTTCCACTTAATATTGTCTACCAAGTCTACTTTAATTGATTTTGTTTCATGTTTACATTACAGGGTGTCCCAGAAAAAAACCCATACAATCTTTGCGTGTAATTTTCTTGAGTTTAACGGATAGCATCTTATAGCCCATGAATTGAACTTTTAGACACCGTTTGTTTCATTTCAATCGGTAGTGTACAACAAAAGTTATGCTTTGTCAAATATTTAAATGTAACATTTTCTGGTCCAATTTCATGATTTTGTAAGTTCCCCTTGAATGAAGTTTTATTGAGTATTGTTATTGATCTGCTCAATCAATCATAACAATGTTTACTAATTTATTATGTTACATGCTCTCTTTTATCGGTGCTGAAAAAAATAACAAATTTGATGTAAAAATAGACAGATATGATAAATTTTCCAAAGTGACAATTTTTATTCCATTCACAAACCCCACTACTTTATGGCCAATAATCATGAAACTGGACCAGTCAAAAAATCCACCCAAATATTTGATAAAACATAACTTTTGTTGTACACTACCGATTGAAATGAAACAAACGGTATCTAAAGGTTTAATTCATGCGCTATAAAATGCAATCTTTACAAAACTTTCTAACTATCCGTGAAAAATACACACAAAGATTGTAAGGTTTTTTCTGGGACACCCTGTATTCCCATCCCGAGAAGTAAAACGCAGAAGATATATTGTAAATACTTCATTAAACATCCAGTATCACTTTCATTCCCTGCCATACTTTGCGTTTCGATTGCACAGGCTACTATGACTAAGAGGTTCGGTGTTTAAGGGAACAAAAGAAACTGTAGAATATACATAATGCTTACATCAAAATCAATGTTGTAGATCACTTTCACTTTAAAGTGTCTATTTATAGTAACAAGATAAAACTATTTTACAAACTACTACTAATGTTAGCACGAGTTTCCTTAGATTAAGGAAAAATTATATATAAATTTGCATGTAATCAATGTAATCATTTTTCGTATTAACGGTTTTTCTCTGACTTTAAAGTTACTATTTAAACTGGTCATTAAGGTGATGTTAAGTCATACTTACTTTTATTAAAACTAATGATACTTTCAAATTATTTTTGTTTCATATAATTCTCTAAGGTCGGAGTAAAGATTTACGAATAAAAGAGACAGGTTATACAATGTACTTATTATCAAAGTCAATGTGGTCTTGAAATATTAGAGAATTCCATTAGCAATAATTCCCGTCTTAAGTGCGTTATTACTCAATAAACATAATAATATCGTAGATAAAGAGAACTTTAGGAGTAAGTAATGTTCTGTGTGATACAAATTCTTCAATTTGTTTTTTACCATTACCTTTCATAAAATGCATTTATAGTTTGGATTAATGCCAATCATCACTGTGAACGTTTGGAACTGTGGCGCCATTAGTGGTATCATATACGTACATGCCAATGCCAAACGAATATTAATATTGCAAAAGGTTCAAAAAACGGGGGGTCACCAACTTTGTTTTTGAGAAGAATCTATTTAAAGAACACCATGGTTTTACCACTTTTTACCATTAACCTCTATTAAAATAAAATTTAAAACAAAAAACAATACAAAAACACTTCTAATTAAAAACCTGTTCTATTTTTTCTCTCTTTTTTTACATATGATTTGGTCCTTACATAGTTCTTTAGAAAACGTAATCAAATATATGGTCACCGACTTTCTTTTTATATTAAGCAAAATTAAGCAAACAATGGGCATTTTTCGCAAGTACTTGTCATTGCTAAAAAAAGTAAAAGCACTGTGCGTTTCGAGCCCTGCGCATATACACAGCCCATCAGGAGTAACGTGCATGGTCTATGCGTGACCGTAAAAATGACACCCGTTTGCGTCTTATTAAAGCACAAGATACAGTACGCCAGAAAGTACGTTAAAATCCCGGGATAAATACTTGAAGTTGTGTCCAACATCGCTGATACCACCTCACACGTGTCCGACACCGTTTTTTTGTGCTAAGCCACCTTAACTATAAGATGAAACATTATGATGTTCGTAAAATCATCGCATAAGCAACATGCTATGTTTTACAAGATTTATCACCCTAATGATACACGCTCTCGAAACTTGGGTGCATTGGAAATCGGAAATTGTCAGAAGTAAATAGTAGAACCAAAAATTGCCCAAACATGCATGTTCTAAAACGAACTCAGTGCGTTTGCGGGTTGCGGGTTGCGGGAAGGTAGACCTTTTAAATGCATAAACTACTTTCAGGTTTTATCGATCGTTTGTTTCTCGTGATTAGATATCTCAATGAGATAAACGACACCTCGGTTGACATTTTGTAATGTTCTTCACAATACAAGTAGGAACATTTAACCGTTGCCGTAGAAACCAAGTACCCTTTGTAGAACACGTACGTAATGTTCAATCATGGTATTGACAGCTCAATAAAATTGTGATAAATGTGAAGCGCTGGAAAACAGTACTTGATTGTCCCACTTGCTTTGTAACAGCCTGAATGAAGCGGAAGCCTGTTTACCAGGAGACATGCAGAATGTGTTTGCTTATTTTTTCGAGTGTCTACTTCAACTTTTGAAATGAAAATATCAACACCGATTAATTTGAAATCAGTTACTCAGTAGAAACTGGGGGAAAGTTATATGATATCTGTAGAACAATATATAAATATCTTATTAAAAGAGATAGTTATTTGTACAGAGACTTTCTTTTTATAAACTTCTCACTGGTGGCATTTGCCAAACTTAAAAAAATGATTATTTACATGTTAAATCTACATATTTATTTTCTATAAGTCTCAGAGAAATCCAATAATTATATACTGTTCAAATATGCTTGTTATATTTTGATATAATTATATAATACAAATATACCTATATTTCATGCACATAAAATCAGTTGTTACATTATAATACAGTTGTCTGGAGTATTCGTAGTTTCTATATATCATTTACAATTCATTGTCTGTATATTTCGATTTATATTGGACAGGTTCAGCACCATCAAAGTCTTTTTTCAAAACATTTCGAGATTTTATTAGTAATTGAAGTAAACATGGCAGCTAAGCATGCAAAGTTTCATTATCAATTCAATATCTTGATTTCCTTTCATTAATAATTATTGTTTGCAACAAAAAATACTATCCTCTGGAATTGAAACCTTAAATTTGTTT
>JXSR01S009402.1:150512-163500 GCA_000969725.1 Ophiothrix spiculata
TTTAATCAAACTAGATAGAGTACTGTGAAGTCCACACTTCAAAACGTAGTAAACATGGTATATAGGACTTGTTATTTTTAATTTACATTTATATTACTTGCATATCTAGACTAATAGCAGAGATGTTGCATCAAAAGATTTTTGTCAGAAAAACACTCCTTGTCGTCAGTTTGACCCATTAGAAAAACAAATATTGTTTTGTAAAGATATCAGTGATAATGGTCTACAATGGTCTAAATGGTATTGGATTTCATTATAAATTTCTGCACGCCATTTTTATTCTTTTACAGTCATAAGCAGCGGACCTACATTATGAATGATATTACTCTAAAACTCCTAGAAAAGGTACAGACTGTCAATTCTTTTATTCCTGCCAATGTAGGATTTACGACCTCAAGCTGTTCAGAAAAATGCGAATCAGAAATATTTTTAATCATTAAAAGAGAAATAGTTTCCACTGCATTTATTGCATTTATTGGAACTTGAACCATGGCTTCAGATGCAAGTTAGTCATGCACTACGACGCACGATAAGTTCCGCTTGGCCACGTTGGCAGACTAGATATAGAACATATACATTACAATGCCGTGAATACTTTTGTTTTAATATATGAAAATATTAATTTTGCCTTGATGGAATGGTCAATTTACACGTTAGTTATGCGAATGCTTATAGCAGACAGATACAAAGGAATCTATAAATTACAAATCAATACAGAGCTGAAACAGGAATGTCTTGGGGCTGTGGTGCGCAGCCGTTCGGACAGGCAAAACAGCGTGTGTTTATTACATTATCTTTCAAAATCAACATCACATATTTATATAATATTATTTGTAATTCAACAAGTAACCAATCTACAATCTATCAAAAGTGAACAAAATCGAAATGTCCAAACCATATGAAATTAAGAGATTTCGGCGAAAAGGCGTCAGCTATTTCAAGTAATCTGTTGATGGCATTTTGAACTTGTAAAGTTCCTCATGTATTTTGAAATACTGATATAGACAAAATTGCAGTAAACATAACATCCCTCTTTCTTGCTCGTAAAAAAGGAGTATACCCTTAATAAACCGCAGTAATGTGAATCAATTCAATCCAGTAAATGAAAAATAGACATCTACTGATTTCACCTGTGGTAAATTAAAGGTTCCAATTTCCACCCGAATACTTTCGATATTTTTGTTGTTGTTGTTGAGAAATAATAGAAATAATAAACTTTGACGTCTGCTTATTTCATAATAAAGCCTTTTTTACTCTGTTTGTGTGTGTTTTAGTTTGCAGTGAGAGTGCTTGTTTATTTTCTACATTTTGTCCAAAGATTGTGATATATAAAATGACCTTTCCTTCATCCATTTAAGATTTTTAAAGTACAATCATACATTTTGTATTCGCCGTATAACGTTCTTGCATAAAAGGGGATAGTCAAGAAGAACTAATACTAAGTCTTGATAAAAGCTTTGAAATATTTACCATTTACGTTGAAATACACCGAAACCAAGTAAAGGAAGTTGATTAAAGGCTTTGAACGTATATCCCCGTTAGCAGATGGCATGCATAAGAGCGTGATGTTCATTTTCGACTTGTCACTCCGGGGTATAGTACTTCCATCACCTCTGGCATGATCTTAGTTTTCTTGGCGGTTGTTTAATAAAAACTTAAACATTCAGTACATATGTGAAAAGAAAACTGAAACATTAAATGAATGCTTTTACTGATTTTTCATGCTTCACGTTTTACATTTACATCATGAAAAGTACAATATTGTACCGATGACAAGGACAAATGTATTGCCTAAAGTAAGTTGCAAATAATTTCACATTTTATAAAACAGCTTACGCAATGTGAATATTGTCACATGCTTTCGAAGCAAAATAGCCCAAAACCACTTAAAACGTGGTTTTCATCAGTGAAGCTTGACTAGAATTTTATGATTTACTCAGCCAAGATTTCGACAAATTACTACCGTGCTAACTGCTTGAAGAAGCACATGTGACAAAATACGTAAATATAACTTTTGTGCCACATATGTAATTAAATACATATCAAACACGTCATATAGGACGTCATAAAGGCAACGTACATAAATAAAGGTGGAAATTGCTTCAAAACAACGCATTTATACAAAGTTTTAATTCCGGGGTTTTAATATAGTATATGTGGTCACTTTCGTTTTAATTTAAACAACTTTGCCCAAATGCAAAAGAAAAAAGACTTAAAGGGGGGAGGGCATTGTCAAATAGTGAAAACAATCATGAATCAGTACACCAGTTGAATGTAACATAAATACCCAACTCTTTAAAATGACTCCACAGAAACGCATTCAAACAAGGTATTAACTTTGAATGTTCAATTTTGGTTTGACTCGATCGGGATGAAAGACGGACGGAAGCAAAGAAAAGCAATTGATGTAATTAAAGACAAGCCATGAGTGTGTGAAAGACGATATATATAACTATATTGGCCGACAGTTTTATTAAGTTTCTTCCAATTTAACCAGTACGGTCGATCTAAATCGTTTCAAACCTTAGAATTTGCATTTTATATGTAAAGGTTTATTGCCAATTAGTTAGTACTCTTACCTTTTAGACAAATACAAATAGTTACAATTGATCAATTTTGAGCCGTCCGTGCACTTTATGAAAAAGATGTGACACTGATGTTTGTAACAGCTTTAAAAGTAACTTTTGTTGTTCATGAAACTTAGCTTATGCACGCTATGTCACAAATTTTCTTCACCGTAATTATTTTTGATATTTTCTGTGGACAGATAAAAAAAGTAGATTTAAAATTCAAAATATTTACTGCCAAAAACGTGTTATTTTTTTAATCCATTTAATGAAATAGTGAATATGCTGTTAAACAAAATACAAGTGCTTTTATATACTATATGTAAAAATATATGCATTTTAATGCCAATTAACAAAATACACTTCATAGAAAATGGACTAAGCACTTTTAAGTAAAATAGTAAATACCAGCCAATTCTATCCTTACATCCACAAATTCCTTCAAAACTACAATTGTCTTTGTAACTGGACTTAATGTCTCTCAGTATCGCTGTAAATCGTAAAGAGAATAAATTGATTCCCACTTTCTCGAAAGGAGAAAGTAGATATAAAACGCCCCAAGATATTTCAATCTTGGTTTTATCAAAATTGACAGATTTAGAACCTTTGACTCTCAAGTCATCGTGTTAAATACTGCTATATTCGTCCATGTTGTTTTTGTAAGCTTAGGAGGACTCACGTTTTATTTCAGTAACAGTATTTGACTCGAGTAAAAGGTTTTGATGGCTTGGGAATGAGTTCTGGACTCGACTTGGAAAATAGGTCCGGTGAACAATCGCTTCCTGTTTGTATAAATGTCAGTTTTGCTTTATAAAGCAGAAATACAATTTGTGCAAAACAAAATCAAAATCATTGATCATGTACCTTTTCTTTGTCTGAATGAAGAAACATCCAAAATTCTATAATAAATATCGCAATTCTGAAGTTTGATTCACACAGCTTAAGTCAAAAGGGATGGGAAGGGAAAGGGCGACTCAAACAATGTTTTTGGTCAGAAAATAAAGCTTTTTATTCAAACGACAAAGAGTGTTTTCAAGTCTTTTAAAGTAGCATCTGATAGTTTTTAACAAGCAATATCTAACTTTCGCTGTTAATTTTAGTTTTCGGGAGGGCATAGTCAGGGGATATATTTTGTTGGAAGGAGAGGTGCTGGGTTATGGGTATCTGGGCTCAAAAGGGAGAGAGGAGTGGCCACTTGTTTTGGGCCTAAATGCAGTGGACATCAGCTGAATATCTGACTGCTTAGTAGATGTTGTTTAATTTTCCTGAATATATAAATATTTTAATAATTCAATATTCTTATTCAGCAACACTTTGTTTGTTTCCCTTTTTCATTGTACTTGAATTTCATTTCCAATTGGAATAAACTTATAAAAAAGAATTTATCTATTAAGCAGCAGCTATTTAATTATAATGATAAAACTTTCATTTAACCGAACTTCGTTTTTTTCTTTATTTCCAGGTATACTCTTAGACGAGCCGACGACAGAAAAGCAGGAGGATCTCTTAAATCTTGCATTTGAGCATGTAAATTTGAATGAACTTTTATCGGGAGAAACTGATTTTGCATATACATTAGAAAAGATTAAAGAAGGAGATCCGTTTCAAGCTGTTCGGGCAGGTAAGGTACCTTAAATGTACTCAAGGTCTACTCCCACAAAAGGTGACTTATTTACCAGAAAAATAAAAGCCCTTTCGTATGACTCAAAAGCTTTCGTCATGAATTGGGCACCATCGAATTCGAGTAAATTACACATTATCTTTTAAAAATAAATTCCGGGTTTTTTTTTCATTTCCCATCGGGTGATACGATATTTGATTTTGAATCTGCAGAAAATAAGCAAAATATGACTTATTTACCAGAAAATGTGTTAGTACTAATATTTGCTCATATCAGAAGGATAGAGTTAGGATTTATGTCAAAAAATCTACATAATTTACTTGCGACTATCTGACCCAGAACATATGTCAGTTTTTATAATTCTAATTTATGCTTAATCGTCAAGCTGCTTTCAGTTAATATCATACCGGACGCTGATGTGATATCGAGTATTTCAAATCAAAACCGGTGGCTGCGAGGAATTCCTTTTTTGTGTAAAATAGAAAATTAGAGGAAATTGCTCAAAGCTAACTGTATAGAAATGTCTTCAAAATAACCGGTCAAAATTGCTCCGATCCGTCCCATTGGCACGTATAGTACATCCTGTCTATGCAACATAAATACTTCTGCTGCGTAATTTGATCCAAATTAAATCAGTTTATGTGGACTGCCTGTAAATTACATTATACAACAAGATATGGCATGAACATAGAGAACTGCAAATAAAGTTTCCTGGGTCTATGTCATGACTTTTCTTTTCGTGCTAACATTTTGTAATTTAACATATCACGTTTCAATCTTATATGAAAGCAATCTATGGAAGCAATATTCATGTAAAATCACAAAGCCTGTGGTAAAATAAATTTGACATTTGATACGACACCTCAGACTTTCTGTGCAAAGAAATCAGTTGGTTGGATCATTGTATTCGGTACTATGTGATAACTCAGACTGAAAAGAGAAAATGATAGAAGTAGATTATTGCTTTGTGTATGCTTTATGAAAACCAATTGTAGTTGCTTATTTTTGCCAATCTATGCACATATATACAATTGACTGTTCATGAGGGCAATAGTAAAGACTATTGCCCCGAAGGGCAATAGTAAAGACCATTGCCCCGAAGAGATATTGAGACTACAAACATACTATAGTTGCCTTCGTTTTGAGAGGGCAATAGCATATTGACTGATTGAAATCAAGCCAATCGGTATATAAATCTTTTTATCTACTATTGTCCCATGTTTACTGCATGTCTGTCTTATTTATAGAAAAAATGTATTTGATGCATTATGGGAAATGATGGACATCAGCAAACCCGCGTAATGTAAATGCACTTTGATAATCATAGTCGATAGTCTGTACCCGCATATCTCAAATGCAATCTGGTTGGTATCCCACATATTGGAACTTGTGATGTATCCTACATCATCGATCACATTAAGTTCCGACACGAATATCAGTAATAAAATCAGATGGGTTTTCAGGATATGTGCAAGTTATTTAGTATTTTTATATTATGGGTGATTTTAATATTATCCTACTCGATGACATGGGATATGTCATAAGTACCCATATACGGCATTAGGGATTAATCAGATTGCTTTTAAACGCAAATAATCTGCCAAATATGCCATAGTATGCTAACATACCATTGTTACAGCTGAAAGGTATCATGAAGGCAATGATTTAGCTACTACACTTCTTTTCATCCGTTAATAAGATTAACTTTAAGACTTTTGCCGACGTAAACTATTTATCACACATAAATCAAATAATGCCTTCATCCCGATGTCGAACTAACAAACAGGATGAGACGCTCCCTGGCGTTGAGTGTATTAGCTTGTGTGGTCTAGCAATAATCCACATATTTGCAAACGGCATGTTGATATGTAATCTGTGTATTTCATTAAAGAAGCATAGTCCCGCATTTTCAAAAAATATATATAAAACATTTCATACATTTTGAAAGACCAGCTTTAAATAGTTTTCAGTTTTAAATTTCTTCTAACTTTGTACAAACCATGATTTTAAGAGTATGTATTTGTCACAACTATCCATGCCTTGCTGTGTCACTCTTATTTTGGTGGTAACAATAATTTGACACATTTTCACTTATGTCCTAAGGAAACATTTTCAGGCGTTCAATTTTACTTGGTCTTAGGAAAACTGAGTACTGAAGTATCAAAAAAAAAATGAATGGAATGAGCTCCGTTAACTCACACGTCATTAATTACTTTTAAACCGATTTCCTGCCCTAAGTTAGTCCAGTTGAAATATTTTTTGAACTAATGATGCTCAGAAACTTGGAAGGCAAATGACCTGTACGTATTTCAATGCAATCAAAGTTGATGCAATCTAATAACGAGTGATGAAAACTAACATCTCTGTGTATTCCAATCATGTCCAATACATCAATGTTACAATGTTTTTGTCAACTATGTCAACACAATCAAAACACATAGGCAAGCCATAGGCAAAATAAATGAGTGGAATACGATGATACGCAGGTCATTAACACGCTATCCAAAGTGTTAATGATGAGGGATTCTCTTTGACTCTCAATGCCCATCAGGGCGGTCATAAACCCTTATGTCTTCTTGGTGAACTATTTGACAAGCTCATTGCAAACAAATTGCTGACGTTAATCCTTTTGTTTTTGTTTCATTTGAGAATTGAGACGTCAATTGGACAAATAAAAAAACACCTTGGTGTTGTTTACTCTAATGTATTTTGTGTTATATACCCTTATTTATATATTTGTTATAAAGGTCAAAGTTATTATAAACCCCATACAATAGGTTTGCTCTCTTTCTTATGAGTTATCATGATATTCCGATATTAGATTTATTTTTCAATCTGTGTAATTAAATTAATTTTTGTAGTATAACTGCAAACAAAATAGCAACATAAATGCAGCTATTCCATGATATGATTCTTGGTTTATAGGTTTTATTAATGATCGCATAATCTGCATTGGTCTCATATCCATGTAAAGTGGAATTGATTTCTAGATATATGGTGCTACATGTTAGTCAGTATAGTGCCGAATAGCTTTGGTCTTTCAATTTTGTTCTCCATGGGGTTATTGTTCACTTCAGCATTTTATAAAAAAAAAGGTGATCTTCAAGAAGACATTCTGGTTAAAGTGGCACATGACGGTCTTCGGCATTTGAAGAGGCAAATGACCCGTTCGGATCTCTATCCAGTCTAATTATGAGTGATAAAAATCAACAGCTTTCACGTATTCTAATCATGTCTGATACATCACAAATGTTACTATGTTTTTGTTGGCTACGTCAACAAAATCAAAACACATAGGCAAGCCATAGGCAAAATAAATGAATGGAATACGATGATACGCAGGTCATTAACACTATCAAAAGTGTTGATGATGAAAGATTCTTGTTGGCTGTAAGTACTACATCATGGAGGTCATAAAACCTAGTGTAATGGACAGTTTGATATACTCAAGTGTGTTATCAGAACATACAACAGTCATTGTAAACAAATTGCTAAAGGTAAACCTTATGTAACGTGTTGCCTTCGAGAATTGAGACGTCAATCGACCATATGGATACGACACGTGGTGTTAATGCTGATGTAAAATTTTAAGTGTTTCTGTTAGCCAATATCTCAGTTAATTTTGTTACTGTTTCTTTCATTGTTTGTTGTTTTACATGTACAATACATATATCTATCTGTATATCTTGTTTGACAACTTTACTCACATAAATTTGGCTAACGTCAAACGATAATATGTATCTGGTTGAGACAAAAAATATGCTATTCAAAAACAAAAATTCGTACACATAGCATGTTCTTGGTTGATCGTCAAAACAATGCCAATAGCTGTATGATAAATTATATTTTGAGAAAAGAAGTGGGCAATTTAGTATCTTTTACAGCATCAATAATTTATTGATCTTTTATTAAATTTGTATGCCGATTATCGCCACGCACTACCGTACCGTCTACCCAGTTTTACACCTTATAATATTGATGGAAACATTTTGGGATGCAAGTGGGATAGGATGAGCAAAGTTGGGTATAGGGGATACCTGAGGCCTCGTGGAATGTTAATTTACCATTTTGATAACATAAATATCTGTATGAAGCTTGCTTACTGAGATTGTAATTTTGAATGTTACCTAATGTTCGCAAAAGTCGTAATTTTCCGATCCGGTTGTATATACTTTACGACAATATAATCATTTCGACCGATTGTAAAAATTCGGTAAGTATGGATATTAGGCTAAAGTTCTTAAGGGGTTCGGTTTGAAAGATAGGATTCTTTGTTCAAACCTTCCCACATTTCATCATCATTTATTTTCTCCTGTTTGACCAAGATAACAAACAAAACTATAAAAGTCATGGAATTCTTGTTCAACGAATTGTTTTATATAAAAACGGAGAAAGTGGAAGCATACATCTGCAATAATTGAAAAGAACCCTACGGTTGTTACGATTAAGATGGTTTCCCTTGATGAGATCACTTTCTGAGAAAGCAATCAATTTAAAATAATTGAATACATTTCACTGCCTTTTCAACACCACTGCTAACGACCTTCCAAAGAGGGGCAATTGCAATATGTTATATACAGCCTGAATGCTCGCTTCTAGGTAGTTGATAAATGTTGTTCATTTTACGGGCACTTACTTTAACGAGACGAAGAACATGTAGGGCAAATACTATTATTTTCAACAATGCCTTTGGCAAATAATCTCAGTCTCATAGTGGTAATTGATACTCACACAGACAAAGATTGTTAATTATCTAAGTGTGTTGTCGACTGCATGCTACAAATAGGCAAGAAATACATGAATATACAAAATATGAGATAGCCGGAACATGTATATATGTGACCCATCATATCGAAAGGTACCTTAAGGGTCCCAAAATGAAAATTGATTTTTTGGTCTCATTTGAAAGATTATATTTTAAGCTTTAAAATGACACCTTGCTTTTGGTTATTGGATGTTGGATTGCATAGTTACATCCAAATTGGTAAAATACATCGGGCTGAATCAGAAAACTGTAGTACTAGGTAAATCGAGTTTGAAATTTCTGAACTGGTAAAACTTTAATGGAGAAAGGATTTTTATCTCTATTTTTAAAACATTTATTTTATGTTTTAGATGTTGGAACCTGATTAATATGATAGAATACACTTCAAAGGTAATGTTTCTGATGAAATGATAAATTCGACCTTGGACGTGATGTTTGGCTATACCCAGCTACAATGGCCTGTATCTCATAATTTACTATGGTACCTTTCGATATGACGGGTCACATATTGCTTTACGAATAAAAATGTATTACTCAGGAATAATACTATATGGCATTATAAGATAGGCTGACGACAATTCAATAAACGATAGGAGAAGCGAAATTTTAATATTTTCAAATATTTAAAGTGTGTTCCTTCAAACAGGCTTACAGTTGGAATATCTATTTTCAAAATTTCTTGTGCAGAACTCATGTCCCACATGTTATTTTATGGCAGACAATATAATTAGGCCTACAGAAGAAATACATGTAGAACTAAAGGTGATATTTGACATTGACGTTTGTATTGACAATAGCCGATATTGTTTTGCAAAAGTACATATTTTTTCTTTAAAAGTGCTAATGTGATTTTTATTCATAAACTCCGCGTATCACGTGGCCAATCAGAACGCAAGAACATAAATAGGGAGTTCACGATGAAATGCGCTTGTTGCGTTCCGATTTGTGTGGCTGGCGCTTGGTGCGTGTGAATGTTTCATTAATTTGTTTAGTTCAGAGAGGTTTTTGGCTATCGATGAGACATGTCGTTAAATTGACGTATTATGTGTGTACTTGTCCGGCGGGATTAAGGGACAGTCAAGTAGGGTCATTACGGAGATGTTCACTCTGTCGGGAAATGTCACTCTTTTAGAATTCTGACATTCATGAAACCATCTCAACATTGATTTGTGCATGATGAACATTGAGGGTAGCCACAGTTCAAGTTGAGTAAGATCGTCATCATCATCATGAATACTGAAAATAAAACTTGTCGTATCTAGTAACATGTGTCTACGATATGTGGTTCGGAAATCACGTTAAGCCGTTGGTCCCCTGTGCGAATGCTCCTTCTTGGGGTGCTGCATACAGTATGTACCTTGTGAGTCTATGTACAAACTTACCCGAAGAGTGAATTTACCCAACTACAATATGCATGGCTAGTGTGGCGACACGGTGAACTTATCCTAGGGGTAGTGAACATACTCTATCAACTTTATATTATAAGGACTGGCCCCCATGGGGTACTTTTCATCGTGTTTTCTTTGCTTAACAGAACTAGAAGTAATAAGAAAGCAACTCGATTAATGATATCCTTGATATTACAGACCAATATCGAATTCCTCTACAACCATTTCATCTACATCATATAATTTATATGTAGTGCAAGTGTTTTAAGAAAAAAAAAGAGATACCACAAAAGCTGTTGAAAGCAGAAAATACGTTATATTCAGAGAAACCTTTAAAAATCAATATAAATCCATATGGTTTACCGACAGAACTATTGAATGATTGGTCATAATACATGTATATTCATGCCAGTGCATGCACGCTCTTGCCTGGTCATCAACCTAAAAAAGCTGAATCATATGTGTGCAATATTATATACCCCATTACTGGTTGAATTAGAATCGTCGTATGAGCTTGACATGCATGCAGCATTTTCATCTCTCAAAGTGTTTGAAAAGTAGGACACAGTTTAATGATTTTACAGTTTATTTTTGTCACATTTAAAAGAGGGTGAACTTCACGATTCCCAGATTTTAAAGGATATACTAGAACTTTTTTCAATAACACTAACAGACGGTGCTGTGCAGAAGTTGAGTATGAACGGTATCCAATATAATATGAAGGCTTAGGGCTTAAGCCCTTGTGAAACAATATTTTGAAGTTTTCACGGTAACCATGTAATTGTCATTACATTTTTTTTAAAAATCGGCCACCATTTTGAAGCTGTTCATCCGTTTTTCATTTTTCCTGTATTTTGGTGCTTTTTATATGCCTAATTATTGACTATCAACGTAATATTCATATGGCCTTTCCATATGTTTTTAAGGGGGCCCCTTTTAACCCCTCCCCTCCTATGTGCGCCAACGGGTGGGAATACACCGTGGTGCTAAAATGGCGATGTCAAAATATTAAAAATGGTTTTATCAGTTAATGATTAAAATAAAATACGTATTATAAAATTTCAAAATGATAACTTAGCCTTTCTTTCAAAAGTATCATCTGCATTGTTTTCATTAAATGTAATTTGTTGTTGTTTCAATTGGGTATTTTATGTTATGTTAATGTCGCTCTTGACAGTAATGGAAGTCTAAATTGCCATTTGTAATTCCTTCAACTGTATTTGTACTACAAACTGGCAATATCTGCTTAAATTAATGGGGTACCAAAAGAGGCTTCAAATTTTCTGGTAAACAAAATCAACAATCGTCAAGGCCAATGTATAGTAAAAAGAGACTCTACCTCTTGTATACGCTGAAACCTGTAATAATTTGCTATGTGCAAGAAGGCAAAACCAGTGAACAATACATTTCTTCATCTCGCTGTTGAAAAAGAGTCGTATCCTTAATATGAATCAAATTAGCGTTATTGCCCATCGTTTCTGCCCTTGCCTTTCACTGCTGCGGCCCGGGTTCGATTCCCGGTCGGACCTAGGTTGTACGTGAATTTGGTTCTCGATCCATACTCGTCCTCGCAGGTTTTCTCCGAGCACTTCGGTTTCCTCCTTCATCTAAAATCGAAAATTCTTTCCAATATTCTGTCTTTCACACCACGGAGGCGTCCCTTTAATTTAATGCGAATGCCCTATTAGATTTGCCTGGCTTTCAGCCGAATGTTATAAATAAATAAATAAATAAATAAATAAATATGAATACATATTATTTGCCCCACAAAGTAAAAAATGCAGTATGTGTATTGCAGATACATTGCAAGCTACTACCTTCTTCCTTGGAAAATTCCTGCACAAATAAGAATTCTCTTTCATAACCTAAGGCAGTACATCTACATTATTTACATATTTCCTTCTAGTATGGGAATGGCTTGAAGTGAAATTGCTTGTTAAATATATAGGCTAAGAAAATTAATGAGAGACACAAAATTCAACATTGTCCAATTTTCTTCAAAATGGTCTCAAAATATTCCTTTTGCAAAAGTGTCTACATGAAGGAATAGTTTAAAGTTCTTTAGACCAGTGGTTGCTATGGTATCAGGCAAAACAAAGTTTATATTTACCATTACATTGGAATCTAATACCCCAAGTTTACTTTGATCTGTAACCATAACAATAGCACATATGAGCCATTGCTAATTACTACTTCATGTAGATAGTTTTGCAAGAGAAACAATTTGAGACCATTTTGAAATGTTACCCCCTGTTTTTGCAACCTTTGTTTTATGCAAATTAAGCACTGTTCCACCAACTAGATTTTTCTAGATTTTTGACTAGTTGTTGTATATGTTCGTCTGATATTATTCTGTAAATATCATTGCTTTTGCAATTTGTTTGACCTATTGTTTGTATTTTTACTAGCCTAATAAGTATCTCATATGTTTTGTAAATGCACATACCACGTTTTTACTTTTTTGGGGCAGTTATTCGCAAGATAAATATAGAACAAGAAACGAATATGGAAAATTGCAGATAACTGTTTCTGTCAAGGAGACACGACTTCTCTGTCCATATTTCATTGTGTAAACTAACGTATCATGTTTTCTTTAATATGAAATCAATCTGGGCAGACCCAATACTTGTATCGCAGGGAAAATAAA
>JXSR01S009406.1:26323-50404 GCA_000969725.1 Ophiothrix spiculata
TAGTTTTCATTGATCATTCAAAGCAATAAATCATGTGTGTGCTATGATAGATGTTAATAAAATTTCAGTTTAAAGTAGAATGAAACTTTTGAGTCATTGGTAATATTTAGCCATTTAAGATACTCTTTACTCAAATTTGGTGACTTCGTTGAGCAAAAATCAAATCATAATAAACGGAAATTCTCAGTAACCATTTATCATTGTTGTTCATGATGCCCCCTTAGTGAATAAATGTGACTTGTCACATCTAAATGTGGCACTTGTTGGAACCTATGTGTTTCTCATTTTGTGAAACTGGTAGCACCATACTTGAAATTGAATATTTCTTTTGAATGGTGATCAATTATCAATCCGTATCTTGTACAGTGTTTACTTCTCAGATCATGACAGTTTATACTATTGATTATCAGCAAAAGGAAATAATAATTGAATTAACTTGATATTTTTGGTGGCACAAAATGAAAAACATGTAGGTTCTGACAAATGTTGTTTTCCAATTGATGTGACGAGTCGTAAGGTTTCTGTCGGGACTGTTTGGACATGTCACGATAATAAGGTTGAAATCAAAGAGTTGTTTTTTTGCCGGAAAAACGTTTGGATGAGCTTAAAGACGTAGAAAACTTTTTTGTTCGGAACCATCTTAATAACTTTAAAAACGGTTGTCAACTAATCAGTGTTCGATTTACAAAAATTACATTACCTGCACTTGTGCAGGCAATATAAAAAAAACTACCTGCACAAAATGAAAGTAACTTGCACACAAACAAAATTTTGAATTTTACAATTCTAGAATTTTACAATTCTTCAAACCATATCCTTTACAGGTTTCTGCTTCCTTAGCATGGTCACTCTGCTGCAATGATCGCCACTCACATAGAAACGTTCTTTTATATCGTCGTCTAATGTTGAAATTTGCGTTCACAAAGTGAGCTGAAAATTTGTCAAAATCTGGTCAAAATCCACCCTTTGTCGCAAATTTTTTTGCTGAGATCGGCAGCCATATTGTTTTTTGACATCACACTACAACTATGAATATTCATTATAAACATTTTCAGAAGGTATATCTCGCTTGCAGTCGGAGACTCCGCGACCAAAATCCAAGTTTTCATGAACGAATGTTTTGGTCGTGCGACTTCATTAGCTTTGCGATGGAAAATGAATTAAATGTACTCTTTTTTACAGACAAAAAGTAAAATATACCATCAGTATAATAAAGGACATGATTTACAGCATTTTCTAGTTTACTTAAGAGAAGTTACAGGGCCAAAATATTACATGCACATGTGCAGGTAGGTTTGTAAAGCTACCTGCACAAAACCAAAGTTGCCTGCATTTGTGCAGGTGAACAGGTGGTAAATCGAACACTGCAACTAATAAGTATTAAATTATTTATGCGAAACTTAAAAAAGCTCAACTACTAATGAACAGTCATAACTTTACAACTAAACACAATACAAGTTTTTATGAAATTTTATTTGCTCAGTTTTGTTGACAAATGAGATTTCATGTCTACATGTCGAGTTATGCTTTATGTCGACATATATGTCGACATTAGGCCTGTCGACAGAAACCTTAAACGAGTCACAAATAATCTTTTGATTTCTTCCTTTGGGAGTCAATCATACTTATCCAAATAACATAAAACTGGAAAATTGCCAGTCCCTAGAGTAAGAGAGTAGAGACCATTTTTAAGTCATTTTAAACTTTTGATTGTCTTGCAACTATATTTCAGTTTGAGAATTTGATTTGATTTACTTTTGGATGATACAAACTCACAAATTGTGTGTGATTAATAAAAACTCTTCATTTTATGCATGGTGGCCAATCAAGTATAATGTTGTAAGCAGGTTTTACCAAAATTTTTCAAAATGCCCACTAAAGGGCGATTTCCTCTGAAGCCAAAATACACCCTAAATTTGGATTTTGTGACTTTACAGATAACATGGAATTTTCAGCATATTTAAAGATTTCTGGGGATGAGCGTTTAAGACTGGGTACTGATTAGGCTCCAAAACACAAACTTAGTCTCAGGTTCCTTTGGCCCAAAACCCAAAGCGCTATCTATGCTTTTAATAAAGTTTTCGGGCCTTTTTTTCAACCACTTCATGACCAAATTTTTCTCTTTTTTTTCTCTCCCTAACGCGAAAAAAATTGTAAGAAAAAAACTCTTGGAAAACCTTAAAAAGATTGCTGTAAAATGTGAATTTTTAACTCTATCCACACAGAAACCTGAGACAAAGTTCTTATTTATTTTCTTGGCTATGGCGTTCACACAGTATGATACATATTCAGGCTTTTTACAAAGTATATACACAAATATAAATCAAATCTTATACATATTACACAAATCAGCTGCAACGATGTACATCAAGGTGAATATCACCTACTTATATACAGAAACACTTTGGTAAATTCCACTTTCATACCAAAACTTGATATAGTCAATTTTTAGTGACCTGAAACCTCACCGGGGCCTAAGTTTTGAGTAATTCCATACACTGTAAAGCTGCGATCATATAGAAGTATACGGTATTCGCTATATGCTACTCGATTGCTATGTTACACAGGCACGGCGAGCTATACGTTTTTTGGTGGGTTTTTTTTTCGAATAATGCCCTCTTATGTGACCCAGTGGAAGCAAATTTAAGTGTTCGATTGAACCTATACACGTGCCCAAGTAAAATCATTCACGGTTTAACCCCAATAGTATAGTTGTATGTGATCGTAGCCTAAGTGGTAAACACATGAGGTAAATGAAATATAAACAATGCAGCTGGTCTCAAATTGCCACATAGTAAAACTAATAAAAGGATATTCAAAATAAATGGATATCATAATTATCGGTAATATACTATTTACATTTCCTGACATAAGATTTACATTAAAACTATAAATTGGCCTGGCTATTGACATAGAGGAACATTGTCAATACAATTATAGTACAAACAACCTGACAACTTGGTCTCATTAGGGACGTTGGCCAGTATTCATCAAGAAGAGGAATACAGCAGTAATAGTAACATGAAAAGCAGATCATAAACGAGTAGAAGTCAAGTCAAAACCGTAGCCTATTTGCTATTGGCCATCGTGTTCATATCAATTTCCTCAGTGTTTTGACCAGAATCTACTATGCTGTGTATGTTTGTGGGGTAGGTCACTCCCCCAGCCCTAACAAGTCTGCTTTACATGCACCCTCCCACTGCTTTTTACATACCAGTGCTCATTTCTGTCAACTTGTTGGGGATGAAGAAAGTACAGGTGGATAGAGAATCTAAATTACTCAGGTCCCAACACCATAGTGGTCGAGTCAGGGCTTGAATGCACCAACTCTTGAATATGAATGCAATTCTCTAACAGCATTACCACAGTGCTCCACAAGGTTACATGTAGGTCATAGTGCAATTTTCAACAATTATGAATAAAAGAACAAATGTGACCTGCTCTGTCGAAACCCGGACAAAGTCGCACAAATCCCTTTTTCAAATTTTACCAAATTTACAATGGCAAAATTATAAGCTTTCCAATGATATATCACACTCCAGGATCACTCAATGTTTTGTGTGTAAAAAAGAGACATTCAGGTTGAAAATTCCTTTGTTTTCTATTGATTTCTGACAAGTTTATTGGGCTATATCTCCTTAAGTGTTCTGGCGACTTTGTCCGGGTTATGTGGGAGCAAGTCACAAATTGTTAAAACATTAACCCTTTGAACCCCAGCCATTCCATGTGTATATGTACTGCTGACCTGGGCCAACCCTGGAAAAATTGAGTACAATTCTAGTACAATATTCCGTTCCTGAGCTGCGCATTTGGGACAACATTCTAGTACAGTTTTAGTATAATTCCAGTACAAATTTTGTATTAGAAATGTACTAAAATTGTACTTAAATGATGTTCCAAATGTGAACCTTAGGAATGTTGTACTAGAATTGTACTCAATTTTTACCAGGGAACCTTAAAGTTTAAAACCACTATATAAGCCTTAATAAACTTACTCTGATTTTGATGTCCCTTGCTTTATTTATTTTTTCATTTTACAATAGTCTGAATTGTTCCAAAACCAACATTCAAACAAGAATGTTATTTATGTTGGCCAACATATTTGGCATTTACGTTGTAGTCTATCGGCGATGCCACATTTGTGGAAAATTGCGATCAAATCACAAAAATGTGAAGAACTATTCACTTCTCTTTGTGTAAATAAAAGCAAAATGACCTATCAACCAAGGGTTCAAAGATTCATTGATGTCTTCCCATCCATGTAGTGAAAACCATTGAACATTGTAACTACCAATGCCGATAGACAGGCAAATTCAGTTCCTGTCATGTGTGCTAAAAGCCGGTAAACCGGCTCATTGGGTAAACGGTACATGTACACGTGTACCAGTATACCGGCTTGTCGGGTTCGAAAGGGTTGAGGCAATACCATGAATTTTTTACTTAAACAGGTCTTTTAACCACCAAAATGAAAGCAATATTTAGTCATCAGATTCCGACTCTGATGATGTTGGACTTAGCTCAAAGTCCACATTTGCCATTCTATCAGCAATGGGAGCATTATATGGGCCCCATCCTCCGTCATCTGACTCCTCATCTTCAGATGTCTCCGGAGATGAATTCCATCCTCTACAAGGATTAGGACGATTAAAGTCATCTTGTTGCTCTCTCCTGAAGGAACAAAGTTCTGCCCATGAAGCATCATTGTCGTCATACAATTTTTGACGACCACCTTTGTACAACTTGTTATTGTAATACAAATCTAAATACGGTGCGAGCTGTTTGATATACGCATATTTTTCCAAGATGACTTTGTTGCTCACCTGTTTTGCAATTGGACATATGCTATAGTGTAACTTCTTCAGATGTGGTAGCTTGACAGCTAAATCTTTGATATGCCGGAAGGTTACTCTTCTACACCCACTCAGATTGAGAGTCTCCAAGCAAGGAAATTCTGCCAATCCGTTGAGTTTCTCTCCTTGCACAAATTCACTCAGGCTTAAATCTAAAAGCTTCAGATGTTTTAAGCCTTTCAAGTGGTGTATGAGTTCCGTGGTGCTTGATGAATACACTGATATCAGATGGAGAGCTTCGAGGTCCGCTAGCCTGGCAATGTGCACGAGTGCTTCGGTCTTCAACGGCCACATGGGTAGAGTGTCCAGTTGAAGTATCCGTAGTGTCTGGATTCTAGAGACCTCTTTCATCACAATATCGATTGGGTCTGGTTCATGAAGACCAAGGTGTTTTAAAACAGGAAATCTGAAAAAACAATTGCAAAATACTTTATTTCAATTTTTTTTCTATAAATCTGCTTTATACAATGTACTTTTTGGCTCATCAATATGGAGGATAGATAGGATTGATAGGCCGTAGCTGTAGATGTATCAGCTTAGCTTTTGGGATCAGATCCAATTCCCAATCAAGGTTATTCCCTGCTTACCTTTGACGACTGAAGAAGTCCCACCAATCCTCCGGGTACTGATCGGCATCCATAGGCCGTAGCTGTAAATGAATCAGCTTATCTGTTGGGATTAGATCCAACTCCAGATCACAGTAATTCCCTGCTTACCTTCGACGACTGAAGAAGTCCCACCAATCCTCGGGGTACTGATCAGCATCCATAGGCCGTAGCTGTAGATGTATTAGCTTATCTGTTGGGATTAGGTCCAACTCTAGATCTCGGTAATTCCCTGCTTCAAGGACTAGTTCCTCAAGGTTCTTACAATGATCCTAAAAAATAGAAAAAGGAAATATAATAGAGTTCTGGAAAAATATTGAGAAAAAAATCAAGAATTTTGAGAGTAAAAATAGAAGGAAAAGAGACACTTTATACTCTTGTTGCTTATTGTTGTCTTACAACTGTTTGTTTTAAAGACAATCGCAGTGTTAATTTTCAGGACCGGCTGTTGGTCGTGGTGAGATAATTTTTTTTACAAAACGCACAAGTGGAATTTATGCATAAGATTTGCACCTTATACGGAAAACGCAAAATGCGCACTTGTTATTTTCGCATTGTTTTCCCAGTAAGCGCCAAACAGCACAAAAAAATATTGTGAAATAGAAACGAGTGCTCCCGACCCAACATACCTTCAGTGGAGAAACTTTAACGTGTGATTTCCTTTACAACAAAACACTGATTTTTCAAATAGTTGCTATATTTTTGGTCACTGAGATGAAAAATTACATGGGTTATGATTTTAAATAAATAAGAATAAGAAAATAATTTTCATCACTGAAAATGTTGAAATTGGATTTATAACACCGAACAGATAAAAGTTTGTAAAAAGTAAGTAATCGTCCATTAAAAGATGGTTGGTGATCCCCTATTTTATTGCTGAAATTTGAAGTTTAGAATACAATCTACAGTGGAAACTCGGTAACACGAAAACGCTTAACCCGTAAAACCACAGAACTCAAAATGAAATTAAAACCTGGACTTTTACCTATTGTTTTATCATGTATTTTTCATGTTTAACACAAAAGAAATAGTAAGAAATCCGCTTGAGCCGAAAGCAAGTGACCATCCCTAATGTACATTTTATATTGTGTTCTCGTAAGATACATGAAAACTCTGCACAAAAAGTAAAATCGCCGTTATCTTATGCATGCATTCAAGTTTTAAAAACATTGAAATTTTAAAAACATCGCAAAAACACCCCTACATGAAAATTGGAGAGTCCGATGGCTAGAGTCCAATATGACCAACCTCGATGTTTCGTGCCGCTGGACGGCTTGATTTTAATTTAGTAATTTTGAAGTAAATGCGGCAAAATTTGATTTTAAAAGTTAGCGATTAGTCTTTTAATACAATATTTCATTGATTCATGTCTGTCCTTGAGTTTTTTCTGACGTTTAGGCTTTTAAGTAAGCTTACAGATGCCACATAAGCCAGTGCAGTATCAGTACCAGTATATGTAATGCATTTGATTTTTATTGGCGGCGATCGGTTATGGTTTACTCGAAATTTGCTTAACACGAAAGCACACTCTTGGCCCCAACGATTTCGTGTTAACGAGTTTCTACTGTATAAACCATTTGTTTTAATTCAGTCAGTAGGAACTTATCACCACGATCATCCTCAAACAATTTGCATGATCTGAGCGACAAGAGCACTGTAATTTCTATTTTGTCTATAAAAACCTTGTCATTTATTGCTCTGCTTGGCAATAAAGAAAAAGCTGAGGATGATAATGAACCATGGATTAAAGGAAGAGATAGACTTGGTACCTGCACTTTTCTCTATCATTGGGATCAAAATGAGGATATTCAGATTCTTGTCCATGATGCATCGCATCTTGTCGTATATTTAAAACACACACTAATTGTTGCATTCAGTTTTGCTTACCATTCAAGTAAAATCCTATTTGTGTAGTCTGCCTCTATACGCAACAAACTTGCTGCACTCAAAGTGGGACTTAAGTGGATTCGTATACCCCAATTTTGAGCCTCATGACTGATGATACCCTTACATTACTGGATTAGAAAATATTTGCTACAGAACACAAACCTGTAAATGTTCCAGTACTCTATTATCAGCAGCATTGCATTTGAAACATCTCAAAGATGTGCCTAACGAATGATTCCTCATAAATCGAATCACTTTGGATACCGGGATCAAATTGGCGTTGCTTCTGAGGTCAACATCCACCCATAGGCTCTTCTCTTTTGATAACTCATTCCATGATTTGCACACCCTGGAAATCAAAATTAAATAAAATATTATCCTTTACTACTACTAATTGACGCAGCACGTGTCTGAAAGGACACGGGGCGTTGTGACAAAAGTAATTTAAATGCATTCACACGTTGCAGCCACTCAGAACGGTTTTGTGCAGCATCAACGGCCATGTTAAGTTGTAAACCAATGGCACTCAAGTCATCGAAGAGTTGGTCTTGGAAAGTACGGCGGAGTGCGCCACCGTGGCGATAGGGTTCAGTAGCCTGGTTTTTCGGATGCAGAAACATGGCAAGTGGCAGGTCTGGCCTCCGGAGGGCATGGCCAACAAGACGAAGTCTATTTCGAGTCAGTGTCTGAGTCGCGGGCTCTATCTGAGAACGGGCATACAAGTTTGTGTTTGATATCCGTTCTGGGTAATGTACACCAAGACAGTAGCGCATCAGAGCACGATGGGATGCGTCTATGCGACTGCCCAGGGATTCTGTGATTGCTAAAGCTTCACAGCTATACAAGAGAACAGATTCCACAGTAGATTTAAACAGCTGCATTTTGGCAGCGTCGCTGGCTGTACTGTTCCACACTATTGTCAGTCTCCGAGCTGCAACCCACGCAAGTTGTCGTCGGCGTTGGAAAGCACTAGTATTGTCCGCTATGTTACATCCCAAGTAGCAGAATTATCCTTTAGGCTGATCCTCAAGGCTCATAACGCTCAAATTTCTAAGACATAGTTGGCAGTGCCAATTCTAACCCGGGTTCTAACCCACCCTTTATATGAAAACACCCTTTATATTGTAAAGTCAAAACCCACCCATTGGCCATTTTAGATTTGACTGCAGTGCACCACAATATGTGTAACTAGCTAATTTGGAAGATATGTCTTACTCTTTGCATTCCTAGCACAGATTGCAAAAACTTCATAGTGAAGCACTTTTGATTGATTTCATCGTTGGTGCATCATGATCAACGTAGGCTTTGCATAGTGAGGAATTTGCATATGATCAAAACTTAAGACTCATGAAGAACACATCCTTTATTATTCTGATCCATCCTTTTTACAAAAACCATGGTATCAAGAAACCCACCCTTTTATCTATTTTCTTGATTTTGCAAACCCACCCTTTCTAAAGCATGGGTTACCAACTATGTAAGATGTTCCTCATGAGGATCAGAGTAGTTAGATTCATAGAACCCTTGTGTTGTTTTGTTTTTCGGAAGACACAAACCAAAAGAGAGACAAGCCAGGTACTACCCAGCCTGAAAAAAGGTATGTTTTTTTCGGGGTGAGATCACTGAGCTATCTAGAACTCATGGTTTTCCAGAAGTCAGTGGATGAATTCTAATGTGATGGTGGATTGTATCGTGGATAGTATCACCGAAAAAACAAAGGTCCTATGGATCGGACTAGATCAGAGCTTTGAAGAATGAATTTAATTGCTTTCCCTCTTTGAACCTTTCCTGTTAAACGGATGATTTATTGTTTCAACTGATGGGTTCTGTTGTAATGGGGTCCAACTTTTAGATATTTCAACAATAATTGTAGTAAAACTTATTGGGACATTCGCATACAAGTAAGAATTTAATAACCTAGTATATGGAATGCAATAATGCCACAATCAACAAAAGGGTACTTTACTTGGTGTTGTGTTAAAATCAGGTTAATATAATGATTTTATTTCATTAAGTTATAAAAAGTAAATTTAAAGCTAGCATCAACCAATCTTTTTCGAAACATTTTTCAAAACCTGATAAATTTAATTACTTTGCATTACTTTACCATGTAAAATTCACTGCAAAGAACTAGAATTTTGAACAGGATATACAGGCAGAACATGATAGTAATGTTAGTTTTTGACCAAACTGTGTAATTTTGGGCACAAAGTCAAAGGGATCAAAAACCTGCATTTTGTGGCTGAGATTTCTGGGAAGCCTACATAAAATTCAACTTTGAACTGTCTTACATCTAAAAACAAATGTTTGGGATTGATTTCTCAAATTTTTGATTTTCCCTTAATTTTTGAAATAACAAGTGGAACTCGGGTTTACGCGATAAGTAAAATGTCCCCGCCGAATGTGGAGATCAGTAATGCACATTGAGCACCTTAATCTTTGAAATTGGACAAAGTTGAAAAATTTAAAGGTCGTACGACGGGGTCACCATTGACACTTTTGATCGCTGATCCAAGACAAACAATTTGACACCTTAATCTTTAAAATCAGACAAAGTTGAAAATTTGACCCCAACGGTAAGGTCGGACAACGGGGTCACCATTGACACTATTGATCACCCACCCAGGATGAACAATTTGACACCTTAATCTTAGAAATCGGACAAGGATGAAAATTTGACCCAATGGAAAGGTCGGACGACGGGGTCACCATTGACACTTTTGATCGCTGGTCCAAGACAAACAATTTGACACCTTAATCTTTGAAATCGGTAGAGTTGAAAATTTGACCCCTAGGGAAAGGTGGGACAATTGGGTCACCATTGACAACTTTGATAGCTGGTCCAAGATGAACTAACTATTTGACACCTTAATCGTTGAAATCGGACAAAGTTGAACATTTGACCCCAACAGAAAGGTCGGACGACGGGGTCACCATTGACACTTTTGATCGCTGGTCCAAGATGAACAATTTGACACCTTAATCTTTGAAATCAGACAAAGTTGTAAATTTGACCCCAATGGAAAGGTCGGACGACGGGGTCACCATTGACCCTTTTGATCGCTGGTCCAAGACGAACAATTTGACACCTTAACCTTTGAAATCGGACAAAGTTGAAAACTGGGCAAAATTTCGAACTAAATTATGCAAATTAGGTACTTAATTAGCATACTTCCCGCTCAAATTGCAGCTGGCACAAGCGCAGCTCTAGCCCCATCTACCCACCAAATTTCATGAATGTAGGGTACACAGTTTGCAAAATAGGCTATTTAAACTATTTTATGCATAAATTATGCAAATTAGGTACTTATTTATCATATTTTGTCGCGTAATTGTTGCAGGATCCAGTTCAGCTCCGGGCCCACCCAGCCACCAAATGTCATTAACGTAGGGCATGTGGTTTTCGAGATTTGCTCCAGACAATGTAGGTTAACATTTGGGTTAACATTTGCATCACTGACACACAGACGGACACACGGACGGAGCCCATTTTATAGTCCCAACTCTTTCGCCTGGGGCAACAATCCCAAACTCGTTTGGCGGGGGCAACAATCCCGAACTCGTTCGGCGGGGATAACAATCCCGAACTCGTTCGACGGGGACAAAAACAGGAAGGTCAACATTTGCAGATTTAACAACAACAAAAAAACTTACTGTGCTACTCTGCATTTGTCGTTTACATCCATATGAGAAAATATTTGGACCACGATGCTGGGAGGTAGGAAACTTAAAGAGGCTTCTGACGTAGCTGCACATAAAACTAAAAAAAAATACATAATAAATGGGTCATAATTCCACATGGATAAGATAACTACTTCACACATACTTGTCTAATTTCTGAGGTTTTGATTAGTCGATAGCAGTCGCATAATCATCTATAAATACTGTTTATATTCACAGCAAATGTTCTTTTGCAAGTCGGCTCTAAACGCAGGATGTAGCACGCACATTTGATAACCTTTAGACAGGTAAACCAGCTCTGGTCGCTACTAAATAATTTGATAAGCATGACAGATAAGACTGTTTTATGGCCAAGTAAGAAAGAATGACAAGTAAGAATGAGGACACTGGGGAATGGTTGCCCTATTTTTACCCTAACCTGTCTGGACCATGCAATAAAATTTCCTAGCATACAGCATTGTGTGCTGAACTGTAGGATTACAAGCACTGTCCATGTTCATGACTCGCACACAAACCTTGTGTGCTTTGCTGTATAGGCTAGTAATGAGTAGCTTGCCTGTTTTTCTGTGTGGTGTAGTATCCGATGCACTTTGATGTGCAAGAGTTAGGATTAATGATTAATGATACTAAATGCCTACCTTGGCCATTCTCAGATGTCTGCTGACAGCCAGAACCAGACGCTTTGGTGTCCGCAGTGCAGTTGCTATCTGACATAGTTCTACATAGATTTTCTTTAAATACCTGTCAAAAATGAAAATATTTGCATGAACAAAAATTTTTTTTTTAATTCCATGAACAACATACAGGTATAGATTTACTGGACGAAATAAGAATATATGACTATGAATATATGAATAAACCTGTAATGTAAATAACATTAATAGAATAAATAAATGATTATAGATGTCTGTGACAAAATCACCATGTACCATATGACCAACACAGTAAAACCATGACATGCAAGCAAGACATAACTAGCTTCTGGATTGATTTTAGACCTTACCGGGGACCTTACGAAGATGCTAAGCAGACGTTACAACGTTAAAGTACCATATTTACAACTTTAATTAGCATAATTTACCGTCACAAATACGAAGAATAAATTAGGTTTCCATGGTTATGATGCATCATTTATATTTCTCCCGAGATGTTAACAAGCACAAATAAAGAATGTTATAATATTAATTTTAATAAATTAAATTGAGATTACGTATTTTTAAGTTTCATGATGATTTTAGAAGTGCAAATATTCATGGAAAAAACATGGCGTATTAATATTCGGAGCGGGATTCGGAGACAACCGGAAATGGTAATGAGTCGCGACATAAAAATAAGCATTTACATCTGTTTGCCAACACGGAATACTGTTGCACTGTGAGAAATCAAGCGATTTATTTCGCTTTTTCATCGTTTTATCCGCCTCAGATTTTGGATTTAAAATAAACACAAGGCACGGGAGAGTCTCCTGAACAGGATTATTGGCAAATTGTGAGTGTGTTTGTATTTTAAGTGACATAAATTAATGGCTAAACTTTGACAATTTGGATTTACCGCGAGACCCTGAAGACGAAGGCATGGGCTCGTCGTCAGCGCTTGTGGGTTAAAGATTAAGGTTAAAGCGCTGATTCGATCGGCGTAACATATATCTATAGGCCTGAGGAAATCGAAGTGAAAATGTGGTACATTTTTGTAAGTTAAAAGTCATGATTTCAAGAAATTGGACAAAGGTCAAATCAATTGGAGGTACTTGATCATCTTAATAATCCATACTTCAAAAAAGATCAACCAAAAAAGATAAAAAATCACTCTCAGACTCTGCAAATGCAGAACGAATCGTATTCTACAATGTGGTAAATAAAAACATTTTCCATACGCCACATATAGCTTAAAAAAAATAATTTATCAAAACTAAGTCTAAGTCTAAGCCAAGGTGACCTTTTTAAAACTTGCATGAATTTCTTCTGACATTTTTTTCTGTGCTATATTTTCAACACCTGCGGCGCTGCGCATTCGATTGTTGCTTCCGTGCCCGAACATAGCTCAGTACATAATTGTCTAGCCCTCCGCTGCTAGACAATGCAGTCCGCTGCCCAGCTAGACAGCTAGCCTCAGTCAGTATCATATGTGGCAAATTTGCCAAATATGATATCAAAAATAATGTGTCTAAAAGTATATCCTCAAATCGTGAAAATCTATTATTAACAATTTTATTAAGAAACGAGCATCTTATTTTTATGTTTATATGTATATTACCTTCAAAACTGGAAAAAAAAATAGGTCAAATTTTAAGCCTTCTTCATGCGTGCTTGCTGCGCGATGGAGACCGCACAACACTAAATCACTCCACGAATGGTGTAGGGGTAGAAAGTCCCGGTAAAAAACATAGGTCCACACGGATTATTTTGCAATGATAGTAGAACTGGTTACAAGTGACCTGGTTTTGTGCTTATGAATATAAATGACTAGAGTTTTGTGATCACTTATAGCATCAAAAACAACTGGCATCCATATTTTTATTGGATTTAGCAGCGTAAGTTCCGGTGCATGTCTAAAGTGGTTAGGGGTCGTTTTGACTGGGTGGAAAAAGCGAGGGCGCTGTTTACGAGCCCGTACCGAAAAATTTTATCGGAAAATGTTTTTTCAATTGAAAGTTATTTGAAAGATAAAGAAACGGGCTACAACTTGATATTAACTGAAACTTCAAAATATTGTCACGTCAGTATGAAAAAGCTCAGAGAACTTAGGCTAAAATGCATTGGTTTCAATGGAGAAGTTATTTAGTGTTGTGCTCCCTGGACTTTTTTTTTTACTACCGACAGCCAGTGTTACCAGAGCCCGTCGTTCGATTGAAAGTTCGTTGACCCAAAACATGTAAACAAAAGGACGTGGCCACTGCACTTCAGCTGCACTTTCACAACAATCATGTTTGGGACGTTTCATTTGTATTTTTCCTCTGTTCTTCTGCTTGTATACGGGCTATTACATATTGGAGGTGTTACTCAGAGTAGTCTGAACAAAAATGGAAACGTTTTGGTTATTGTGGGTAAGCTTAAGCTTAATCTTGATAATTTCTAATATTACCTTAATAATATTAAGCTTAAATTAAATCCAGACTATAGACTGTCATCTGAAACAAACATTTTCATTCTGGGCAGGATCAAATCGAATCGTGCGTGAACAACTATCCAATCAAATCGATCTTCAAGTCACGCAGTAACAGAACTGCCAAATCACGCGAGCTCACGAGTCGCGTGAGTTGCGTTTGAACTTTAACCTCGGTGCACAAGACGTGTAAAAGTGAAAAGGTTTTCTTCACGCGACTATTATAGCCTAGCATCATGAGCATATGAAAAATGTTTATTGTTTACCACGTTGTAGAATGCGATCTTACTGCATTTGCAGTAAGTGATTTTTTCCCGTTTTTGGTTGATTTGGAAATATTTTAAAACCTGATTATTTCTCTTTTCAAATAGACCGGTGTCCGTAGAGCCGTAGAGACACCGGAGCATGCCACAAGATTTTAATTCTGAGTTAAAACCTGGGAAGAGAAAAACTAAAGGGAATAGAAGCAGAGGCCAATTACCTAACATTCAGCTTTGCGAGTGAGCTACGGCATTGTTATTCTATCGATTGCTGATCGATCCATTGAGTCAAAATTCATTTCCTGTTTTCGCCCACTACGCATGCGCAAAACAATTAAGTCGGCAATTTAATTTGACCTTTATTGACCTCACAGCTGTAGCGTCCCATTCATGCTATTTTCATCAACAAGCGATCACGACACTGCGAAACCTCGATATTTCAACATTATCATTCTTGCTGTAATTCGTCCAAAATGGACAGTGAATTTGTGAATTGGGACGATCTTGACTTAGATTATTTCTTGGGAGAGAAGAATTGGACAGACAGGGAAGAAGATGACGTTATTTGGGGGAATAAAAGCGAGTGGGGAAGCGACGACAATGTTCATGACGATCACGATGGTTTTTCTCTTCCCAGGTTAAAAACTTGCGGTTTGTATACGGTTTCTTCAGTTATGGTCACATAACCGGTGTCCGACCGGGCATCGCAATCATCACCGGTGTCATACCGATGTTATACCGGCGTTGCGGCTTCTTGTTGCTTATGTGACCAGGGTATAAGTGATTTTGGTCATTTTTTGGTTGACCTTTTAAAAAGTTCATTATTTAAATGATCAATTACCTCATTCTTGTCACTGAATGTTTCTCCTCTCTATTTGATGGTCAAATTGTTTTGACCTTTTTCCAATTTCTTGAAATCATGACTTTGAACTTAGAAAATCTTGCCAAATGTTCACCTCGATTCTCTCAGGCCTAGATAGATACATCGGAAGGCCTGTGTTGAGAACATCGGAAGGCCAGGCTGTGTTGAGGGTAGTTCCAATAATTGTAACTCAGGACCAAGTGTCCAGAGTTACAAGAAATCTGTGGAGTTATATTGCCGTTTTTAAGCTTTCTAAGTTTTGACATAAATAATTTAGAAATTAAAAACCCAAATAAATTTCTCTCAACACAGACAACATCTTTAAATAGTGTAGAATCATTACATAACTAATTTAAATCCAAAGATGAAATTTATTACCCAAATTCTGGATGTAAACAAAGTTGAGGTTGTCAAATTCGGAATCCCAATGTTACAGCATACAAGGTTAAGTTTATGCCACAAAATCACACTTTTTAATTTTAAATATTGATGAATCACCTACCATTAGATGCACAAGACTCTCAAGGAGGCCACTGATTATAAAACAATTTAACAGCTTCAACATTTTGGTTTTGTTGTCATGGTGCCAGGACTATGTTGAGGCTAGCCTCAACACAGGTCTTCAGACATCTATAGGCCTGAGAGATCGGGGTGAACATGTGCTAATTTCAAAGTCATGATTTCAAGAAATTAGAAAAAGGTCAAAACAATTTGACCATCAAATAGGGTGGAGAAAACGTTCATTGACAAGAATGAGGAACTTGATCATTAAAATAATCCATACTTTTAAAAAGGTCAACCAAAAATGAACAAAATCACTTACACCCTGGTCACATAAGCCGCAAGAAGCCGCAATGCCAGTATAACATCAGTATGTGACCATAACTGAAGACACCGTATACAAACCGCAAGGTTTTTAACTCAGAAATAAATTCTTGCGGCATGCTCCGGTGTCTCTACGGCTCTACGGAAATATTTGTTTTATATACAACAATTTTGATTTGAGAGGGCAATAGTAAGAAACTATTGACTGGCTCAAACCATGCCAATTGGTATATAATATTAAATAATCAATCATTCTTCTATCTGATCTCATTTATAATAGTAAAATATTTTTGTCATATTTTCTGTCAGGTGATGACATGGGATTCGAAACCGCCCTGTATAACAACACAGTATGTCAGACTCCCCATCTGAATCATCTTGGTAAACGCAGCGTCATCTTCAAGCATGGATTCACGTCAGTCAGTAGCTGCTCACCCAGCAGGTCGGCCATTTTGTCTGGGCTACCTCAACATCAGAACGGCATGTATGGTCTTCATCATAGCGTCCATCACTTTCAGTCATTTGATGAGGTTCGCAGTCTCCCATACTATCTCAACAAAAATGGCATAAGAACAGGTTTGTGTATAACTCGCTTTTTTAACTCGCCATTTCTATAACATCGCCAGTTACCTATCCCCTCGCTAGGAGTGCAGATTCTCAACATTGAATTGGACTGGAGTATGTGCGGCTCGGGCCTCAAAATCCTTACCATAGAATTGTTATCCTTGCTTGGCGTTCTTTTGCAAAATATAGACCCAATTTTCACCATTTTGACAATTTTCTCTCTGACTTAACACAATTTCAAGAACTGATTTATGTTTAGAGATTTGGAGGCCAAAGATGGGGCCATGTTTGGGGATTTTTCATGAAAAAATACCCTTTTTAAAAGGTGTATTATCTGCCTACATTTAATACCCTTTCCCCCACCCCCTACCCAAAAAAAACAAACATATGGGTAAGGCAGCATGGACTTGGGTCAGTATTGTTTCCTATGTTCAATTATTAAAAATAATATATTACAAAGAAATCAACTTACTTCAACCTGCAAGTTATGTCTGATTCCCGGGTTGCTGCTTCAAGAATATTTAGCCAGTTGTTTTTTTGTTCTTGTTCTTGCTGGAAATTCCTCCCTCCTCTTGTATAGGGGCACCTCCGTAAATGGAGTAAAGTTAATAGGAGTTCGCACAATTCTCCAAAGTTACTACGAAAATAATAAATATCACTATGCATACAATTCACAAAAGTACAAAAATCACATTGAAGTTTTCAGCACAAAACATAAAGAAGTTCAAAAAGAATAATTTCAATGGCAACCACCAGGCAGATAGATAAATCAGACGGTCAAAGGCAGCTATTTGGAAAAGTGTGAATTCCAGTGTTTCTTTTTACAGATTTGACTGCAAGCTCTAGCATTACATTTGATACATCTTATACATCGGGGTTGAAAAGTAGGACTTTCATTAGCAGGTATCTTACACCAGGCACAGCGAAGCAGACTAAGATCTTCAGAAATTTGGCTACGAATAAACATTCCACTGGGTCTTTTACTGGGCATTTCACAGTTAAAAGTTCCACCAGCTATTGGTTCATTATTACTATATGTTACTTTCCTGGTGTAGTAGGAATGTTCTCTTAACTCTGAGCCTGATTCGCCCAATATTCCTGAGCTACGATAGGGTGATAAATTCCTATCTTCAAGAGGTTCAGAGTCGCTTTGATCAGAAGGGCTACTACTGGTTATAGACTCTGAGTTATCCACAGATCCTGATTCTGAACCAAAAGTCTCATTTACTTCAGCTTCTATACCGACAACATTGTCCGGTATATTATCCGGGTTTAATTCCAAGGTATCCTGGACAATCTCTGTAATAGGCTCAGTTTGAGGCGGGTGCAGTTTTTGCGAATCAATTTTACGAGCTGGGGTTGATAATCTTGGCCTTGCATGTGTTTCCTTCCAAAGTTTGTATCTCCTCTGATTTCTTTTCCTTGTTGATGGCGATTTTCTCTTCTTAGTCCTTAAAATACCGCAATTGTGTTGTTCGAGACCACCGGCATCCAGTTGATTTGGCACATGCCTGGATATGTCCACGCCTTGGTTATTATCCACTCGAACTGGTTGGTCTTGCCACGGTTTACATGTACTACACGTGATATGAGTAGCGGGATTTTCAAACTGGCGAGTTACTCCATGGATTGGTTTGTTCCAAGTAATAGCCAAGAAAACTTTATTCCTGGTTTGTTTCAATGTCCAAACTGGTTCGATATTGCTTACATCCAATGCTTGTATAACTTTTCCAAGTCGGTCAAAGCCTGAAAACATGGACAAATTCATGTTTTCTTGGTTGTTTACAGCTGAGATGTCCCTACCCGAGCTCAATTGCCTGCCACTCGATTTTTCATCAAATACGCACTGCAACACTCCACAACAGATATTTATACTAAATTTACCAATACCACCGTTGTGCTGTTCTACACAGCTTGCCTTAAGCCAAAAATTGAGTTTTTTGGCTTGTGTGTCTCGAGCAAGATAGCAACTGCTCCTTGCACAACAACCACCAAACATTCATTTCTTCACCTTTCTGCACTTTCTTTATACTTCCACACTCATAAAAGACAAAATTCACTCAACCTTACTCAATCTTTTCATCTCTCAATCACCCAACAATAGGAAGAACTTTAATGAGGCTGGGATGTGATAAACATACATTACTCACTCACTTCAATAAAATTGTCTTTAAAAAGAAAAACTGCACAATATTTTGTGGTGCATTCTGACAAAAATCCCCCAGGGTACTCAAATTTGGGTTTGGTATGGGTGTGTGGCCCAGATTTCTGAAAGAGTTTTTTGTAATGCGTCATACATATAATCATATTTATATACCTCATGTATAGATTACTGTCCTCTGATTGGTTAAGAGTGAGGGCGTGGATTTTACTAGGCCCGGGGCATATTTTTCACTAGGCCCGCACACAATACGGCGCGGTCAGCATTGAAAAGAGAAATATCGTAAATCATTATTGGTTCTTTTAACCAACGACGAAAATTTATAAATTCGGTATATAAAACAAATATTGACTGCTTTTTGTTCGGGGCGTGGTTAAAATTATTTCTCCTCGGTGATCTCAAAACCATGAATATGCCCTCAGCTTCGCTTCGGGCATATTCATAGTTTTGAGATCACCTCGGGAAAATAATTTAAACCATGCCCCTCAAAGCAGTCAATATTTGTATACTAATTAATTTTATTTTCCAAAAAATTGTAATTTGCAGGTATTATTGGAAAGAAACATGTTGGTCCTGACGACGTGTATCGGTTTGATTATTCGGCCACAGAAGCAAACTATTCTATGACACAGATTGGCAGAAATATAACATTCATGAAGGAAAAGGTGCAAGAATTTCTGGCTTTGCAGGATGACCGGTGAGATAATTTTAAAACTTTTTTTTTAAATTTCTTATCATATCATATGGCAGCTGATAATTATAAAAGTTGTTGGGAGCCAGTGACATAGTCAAGCTCTCAATTTTTTTGACGACCAAAAATTGACATAATGAGCCTGAAAGGGTACATATTTTTACTACGCAGTTTTAAAAGCTGACTGGCAAATAATGGGGGGGGAGGAGGGGGTCACAAGACTAAGCCACAAGCACACATAGCCAATTCTAAATTCTAAAGCTAATTCTAAATTTTATGTCCAATTTTTCAATCAAACTGTTTCCAATTTATAATTAAACCAATGTCAATCAAAATAAACAACAAATCCTCTTTTATTGAAATTTTTTGACAGCGGTCAAAATTTACTGACTGATTACCTCCTCCAATCAAACAAAAAAAATAATGGGCGTGCTGCGACCACACCCCTCTGGCTATGTCACTGGCTGGGAGTAGAAGTGGTTTATAGAGTCAAGATTTTTAAGTCATTAATATATTGGTTTAAGAATTGTATATTTTACAAATAAATCTTTCAATGTATTTTTTCTCTTTTTTTCAGGCCTTTCTTTCTTTACATTGGCTTCCACGATCCCCACCGCTGTGGTCACACTAACCCTGAATATGGCCAGTTCTGTGAAAAGCTCGGTAATGGTGAACCAGGTATGGGGTTGATTCCTGATTGGAAACCAGTGACCTATGACCCTGCTGACGTGATTGTACCATATCATGTACAAGACACCCCAGTAGCCAGGGCAGATATTGCTGCTCAGTACACTACCATTGGCAGAATGGACCAAGGTAATATTTCTTAGGGAGGGGGGAGTTTGGTGGGCATGAAAATTTGGGGTAGAAAAAGTAAAAGTAAAGTGACATATGAGGCCCAAAGTTTTTTGACGTAGCTTTTGAAAACTGCCAAAAAAGGGTCTCACAGGCGCAAAGACGACTCAGAAGCAGAAGAACAATCTTGTTTTCAATTTTTCACCAAAAGTAACATTTTTGACCATTTTTCAAACATTTCTACCAATTTTTTTTCTGGTTCTCACTTTTCTTTTTCTTTTTGACCTAATTGGCCTAATATGTCGAAGATGCCAAGTCGTGAAAATAAAACCTTGTCAACGATTTTTGTTTTTGCGGATGCATAGCCAATCATGCTAAGTGAGGACCTCCGGGTTTCAGGGTAACAGGGTTTTTTAATCCTATCGCCTGTTTAATTTTACACTATTCTGTTTAGACTGAGTAACAAAAAAAAAATTGCATTTTTACAGCTTTACAAGTTAATTCATTTCAACTTAAACAAGTCTTAATTATCATTTTGCCCTTTTACATACATACCCTCATTGATGTATCGGCTTACCATAGCTAAAAGAGTAAAGTTTCGATCCCATCAAAAACCTGACTCTAGCCCAAATTCAAGTCCTAACCCTAAAACCAACAATAACTCTGAATTGGCCATAACCCTATAGAGGCCCTGCATGTGACGTAGAATACCGTGAATATGGCGGATTGTTTAAATGCATTCAATCGAAGTGTGACCATTATCAAACATTTCATATTAGCTCATATTGTCCCATCAATAAAAATGCAGGTTAATTACAGTATTTTATTGAATGGACTGCGATACGCCACGTTTACGGGAAAAGTCATCAGTCCAAATCCTTTGTTTGATATCAATTGATAAAAGCATGCAAGGCCTCTATATCTCACCCTAAACCTTAACCCTAAAATTCTAGATGGGACCTAAATAACACTCGGTCTATCATAGCTTAATCAATTGCTCTCTTTTTATTCTGCAGGTATTGGAATATTCCTTGCCGAATTAGAGGCAGTCGGTCACATGGATAACACACTCGTCATATTCACATCCGACAATGGCATTCCATTTCCAAGTGGCCGTACAAATTTATACGATTCCGGTATGTCCGAACCATTCCTCGTATCATCGCCATTACACCGTCAAAGATGGGGTCAGGAAAGTAACGCCTTTGTGAGTACTGTTAACATACTGCCTACTGTTTTAGACTGGTGGGGCATATCTCATGAACCATATAAATTGAACAAAGTTGAAGTCCAGTTTGGACAATCTTTACTACCTATATTAGAAGCAGAGCCTACAAATGGGTGGGATAAGGTCTATGCAAGTCATAATCTACATGAGGTCACAATGTTCTACCCAATGAGAGTTGTTCATACTTCAAAATTCAAACTAATCCACAATATGCATTTTAGAATGCCATTTTTTATCGATCAAGATTTCTATATCTCAAACACATTTCAAGATCTGTTAAATCGAACGAGAGCTCACACCACAACACACTGGTATAAAGATTTGCAATCGTATTACTACAGACCACAATGGGAACTATTCGATATACAGGCCGATCCACATGAGACTAAGAACTTGGCTACGGAGAGTAAATATTCAAATATCTTTGCTGACTTGAAGAAAGATTTATTTTCGTGGCAAAATATGACCGGGGATCCATGGATATGTTCACCGTGGGGTGTGTTGGAAGCTGCGGGACCATATAAATACACCCCAACATGTATGGCATTTGATAATGGTCTGTAATATACACAGATGAGACCCAGGCAACGTGTTTTTGCCTACTACAGCACCCTGATCTTGCCTTGTACAATTTTTTGTCTCTTGTATGTTCCGAAATAGTATATGCCATTTTGGGAATGGCTCCTGGTTCCACAAAAACGGCTCCTGGTTCCAAAATATGGCTCCTGCATGGTTTCCTGGAAATTTTGAGAACCAGGAGCTGCTTTTTATAGATTTCTGGCTCCAGGTCCTTGTCTGCTTAAGAACAAGCTTGGGTAATACACTACCCAGTTACTTTGTCTTTCAAGTACTCATACAGTTAAGATATTAGTTGTAGATAATTTAATAACCTTCAATACAATACAACCGACATAGTTTTAAGGGGTGATGCCCCAGCGTGCTGCACCTGAGACAATTACAGGGGGTTGGAAAAGTGTTTTGGGTAACTAAGGGGCCATAGACCACATATATTTTACCAGGGGCCATACCAAGTTTTATTTTCCTTCCAACGCCCCTTGTCAATTATAATTATCTCAGGTTATAAAGTTCTACAACACTGCCCGACAAAGTAAAAATACAGTATGTGTGTGCATTACAGGTAAATTGCAAGTTACTTCCTTTTCATTTGAGATATCCTGCACACATAAGCAGACAGTCATTTTTTTCTTATAAAACATATACATAAATACAACTTTTTAGCACAGGAGTGGATTGAAGTGAAATTGCATGTTTATAGTAAGTACTAAGGTTTCTAGGTTTCTGTCGACATGCCTTATGTCGACATATATGTCAACATAAAGCATATCTCGACATGTCGACATGAAATCTCATTTGTCGACAAAACTGGGCAAGTAAAATGTTATAAAAACTTACGTTTAATTGTCAATTTATGACTGTTTATTAGCAGTTGAGCTTTAAAGTGTTGCATAAATAATTTAATGCTTATTAGTTGTTCCTCATTTACAACCGTTTTAAAAGTTTTTACGATGGATCACAACAAACAAGTTACAAAATATCAATTTTATATCATCCATATTGTTGTATACGCAAAAAGAACTAGTACATTGCTATAATAAGTCTACGTCTAAAACGGGTCATTGTTGCTTATTCAAATAATTTAGTTTTTCACACAAAAAACAAATCTTTGATGTCAACTTTATGTCGACATTATGTCGACATCGACAACAAATTATTGCGACATGTCGACATGAAACCTTAGTAAGTACGTGCTATGCTTTTTACATGAACTGCGTTTTTACTGTGTGGGCAGAACAAGACAAAATAAATCAATGTTACATGTCCATTGATATCTTGTTATGTACCGGCGTCCCAAAGAAAAAACCTTACAATCTTTGCAATATTTTTTTAACTGTAGGAAAGTATTTAGAGGTTGCATTTTGTTGTCTATGCAATGAACTTTCTTTCATTTCAGCTGGTAATCTTAAACAAAAGTTATGTATCAAATTTATGGCTACAAATGTGTGTGGTCTGATGTGTTTTTAATGCATGGGGTTTTTTTTAAGTCACTTTTGTAAAATAATCATACCCGCCTTATTCTTCAGCTAAATTCATTATTTTTTCAGCCTAAAAAGAAAAAAATACTCGTATTTATGTAATGAATAATGCAAATAATGTTACTGTTCATTGAGCAAGGACAAGGTCAAGGAAAACTTGTAAAATTTGAAAAGACAAATTTACACCCAAATATTTAAATAGTATAACGTCTGTTCTAGATCAGTTCAGGAAAGGTTGTAATCCATTTATAGTAAAGGAATTCCTTTGTACCGTAAATGAATTCATTTTACTTTAAGGCCAAAAAAAAAGAACTCTGTCTCAGGTTTCTTGGGCCAAAAACCCTACGTGCTACGCGTTTTTTTGTTGTTGTTTTTTAGTCAAAAAAGGCTATGTGCACTATTTTTTTTTTCGGCCGCCACTTTGCGGCCGAATTTTTTCCTTTTTTTTTTCTCTCGATGTAAGAAAAAAATACAAATGCAAAAAATCTCCTGAAAACCTAAAAAAAAAAAAAAATG
>JXSR01S009406.1:50454-62936 GCA_000969725.1 Ophiothrix spiculata
AAATGCGGTAAAATTCGAATTTTTTAACCAAATGCGCGCGGGAAGCTGAGACAGAATTCTTTTTTTCTTTGGCCTAACTTAAAATCAATTTTTAGAGCAATGTATGAAAATCAGAGAAAATTTTAAAAGCATTTTCTTGTTGAATGGGTCCTATTCTAAAAAAAAAATATTTAAAAAAAATATTTTGAAATGTCATCACTAAGTTTTAAGAATAGGTCCTATTCAATATGAAAATGCTTTCAACTGTTTTCTAATTTTAATAGATTGCTCTAAAAATTGATTGAAAGTTAAGAGTAAATGAAGAATATTCCTTTACCGTAAATTAATTCATTCACATGATTGAATTACGACCTTTCCCAAACTGAGATTACTGATTGATATGAAACAAACTATTTGAAAGTTCATTTCATGGGCTATGAAACACAACTTTACATATGTGATGACTCACACCAAAAAGGGGAACTTTGCGACAGAACACTTTTCAAGAAACAGGTAAAATAGGCAGCAAAAAATAAAGAAAATAATAAGAATTTACAGCAGATTTCAGTTGTAAAATGTGATCGCCTTGATCAATTTCAACAAGTATGGTGTCATTTTAAAGCTTAGAAAATGCTGCAACAGATGAAATGACAAAAATAAAAAATTGATATCATCTGTAAAGTCCTCCCTTTCGGGGTGAGCCCGGGGGTGAGCCATCACATATTTTCTGAACTTTATTTATGCAACAATTATTTTTTTAAAAATCACCTTGTTTAGGTTTTCGCCAAGGAAACCCAACTTGGTACTTGGTACTAAGTAAGCTAAAGGAAGCTTATCATCATAAGTTTTTTCCCCATTTCTTTTTGAGACACATGTCTATTTTAACAGCGTGTATACTGATATTGGACTCATAATCATAAAAATTGAAATAGATACCTTTTCACATGCTGAATGAAGGGATCACAAGGATCCCGCAAGGTACGTGCTGCTTACAATTATTGACTTTGAAAAGGTATCTATTTCAATTTTTATGTTATTTTAAGTTTTTAAACATACTACCATATGTTGACAAGTTTTCTATTTCACATGCAAGATTCATTATTGTATTTGAAATACCAGTTTTGTTATAATTGTATAATTGGTGCAAATGATAATTCAGTAAGTAAATCAACCAGTATGGATTTCAAACATCCACAACTTGTTGAGAACTTCAATAATTAATGATCAAAACTTGCGATTGGTGCTGATTGGAGCACAGTAGTTGATTTTGATGGAACGACTGAAGTACATGTAAATACATAAAATGAATGATGTATAAATGCAAAGTTTATCAACTAGTCAGATAGGCATATATAAAACTGTAAATTTGCCACTACTTGCCAATATGAAGACTTAAGTTAAATATACATCGACATCAAAATGAGCAATTTCATTCAAAATTTTTCTCAGAGCGTAACATTTTTACCATCATGCAAAATGTTTGTGATGTTGAATCTTTTTCTCACCAAGAAACATTTTCAACTCTACTGATCTGTTGTATTTCACAATTCATAAACCAAAAATATACTTTATAATATTTTTTTCAGTTAGAAAAATCACCATTTAATATGAAATTTTTCTGACAAGAAACATTTTCAACTCTACTGATCTGTAGTATTTCACAATCCATAAACCAAAAATATACTTAATAATATTTTTTTCAGTTAGAAAAATCACCATTTAATATGAAATTTGTCTGACATGGAAAAATCACAATTCTAAATGATGTTGATTAAGCTGAAACCATTTCTATCGAGCTGAAAACCAAACGAAATGTTAACAATTTACAACAAGACAAAAAATTAAAATGATACTGGTCATTAAAATAATGAGAAAAATTCTGAAATAAAATGTTCATGATGAAGTTTTTGACATGATTTTCATGTCAATACAGTCAATACTGCTTAATCAGGATCCTCTTATAAGGGATTTTTGGTTAATTGACATGTACAAACTTTACCTGTTAATTTGGTTAATCCTCTTGATAAACGGGGCAATTTTTGGCAAAAAGCATTAATTTGATGAAAATTTCCTAAAATTATGATGATAAATTAATTTTATGCAAGTAAATTGCAAGTACGGGACTAAAATATAAAACCACATTCCCAAATCCTGTTGAAAATCTCAGCAAAAATCTCAATCTATACAAAAGATCTCTAAAATCCTTACACTGTGTTCACCTTTTGTCAGCTCATGAATTCAATGTATATTAGTGTGAAAACATCTCACTTTAATGGCGATTTCTGTACTTTGCTTAATCAGGACAACTGGTTAATCAGGAAATTTCTGCTACTCCCGAGGTGTCCCGATTAAGTGGAGTCAACTGTATTTCTTTTTACATTATACATTTTTCATTTATAGTGTATAAAATGTTGACGTCAGCAATTTTTTTATTTCCAAGTAAGTTGGCACAAATGGGAAACTTTAATTTATGTCAAATAATGTAAATATGATTTTTATAGTACCGTATGCAGATCTACTGCACCATGTGCCATATTCTTAGATAGATTTTTTTTTTTTTTTTTTTTGGGGGGGGGGGGCAATTGTATAAAGGTATATATCATGATGGAATATGTCTTGGTTTTATCTAAAGTTACAAATCCTTTGTAGCTATGATACGGGATGCTAGGTGAAATTGAGAACAATGTACTTTTTATCAAGCAGAATAATTTGTGTGAAAATAATTATTTTATGATTTTATAACATTTTTGTATTATTATTTTATATTCTTATGTTCTGGTATATGTATTGTATTTTTTGAATGGCATCTGTATGTATCTCAGTCAGATATTATCTTTTGACAACATAACTGACTATCGTTATAAATGGTAGTTGTCGATGGACAATCATGAAATAGACATACTAACATGCAATTTGCTTTTTATACAATATGGAAATAAAATAGTTTTATTCAAGTCATCATGTATAGACTCCATTATTCATATCGTTTCAAATCAGCTGAAAGTTCAATGCATGCGGATATCGCTTTTTACTGTTCCAAAGAAAGTAAACTCTGCTCTGTATATATTTATACGCAGTAATTTGGTCTTAATCAATCATTACTAGTCTCTTACAAAGCCAGCAGTTCACAATGTTGTAGAATACAAGGGGAATGCTTTGACTTACTTGACTTAAAGCTTTCCTCCCTCGGCGCAAGGTCCATCCACGCAGGGTCCATCGACATTCGGCTTCGGAGATAGCTGCCTTACCACTAAGTTACGCCAGTATTGTCTGTTGTTGGCGGAGTGTCCTGCTTTGACCAGTGATGACAATCCAACTGATTGGCCAATGGTTTTAATGTTGTCTGTCCATCGCATCCGGGGTCTTCCTTGAGAGCGTTTCCCTTCGATCCTTCCTTCCAAGGTGATCTTCGGATATCTGGATGGTGACATTCTTTTCACATGACCAAAATAGGTTAGTTGTTTGGCATGAATTTTGTCAGTAATTGTCTGATGGAAGTTTAGCATATCTCTGATTTTAGTGTTCCTTATCCTGTCTTTCCTTGAGATGCCCAAGATCTTACGCAAGCAGGCCATCTCATAGACCAAGAAACGCTGCTCATCTTTCTTTTTCAGTGTCCAGGTCTCCGAGCCATACAGAACTATGGGAATGCTATGGATCTCGTATTAGAGTCTGATTGCTTGTTGCATACTTCAAGGTTTATTGAGTATACATCTTTAACTTCCTGGCAGTTTGAAAAGTTATATGTGCCATGATCAAAAAGGGTCAATTTATACTCGGCCTTCAAACAAAATTTTCGGCACCAAACATTTTGTCGTGACGTCAAACTATGGGTGGCCATATATAGGTGTCAACAAGAGAAAGGTGTCTACAAAGTTGCTAGGTATGTCAATGTTAAAATGAAAAAGGTGTTTAAAATATCCAAAAGAGAGTGTAAAACCCATACCACTGTCTAAATCCAAATCGATATGTAGCCAAAAACGGCGTGTGAAATCAAGAAAGTTGTCTGAAACTAACAACACCTATGGCTGCCCATAGTTTGACGTCACAGCAAAATGTTTGGAAGCAACAAATTTTGTTTGGAGGCCAAGTATAAATTGACCCAAAGACATGAGTTAGAATTAGATGTCAGAAATAATGATATTTTGTAATTTTTCATTGTTTTAAATATCAAAGGATAATGATTGCCAGTAAGTCTCTAAAATCAGATGATCAATAATGTGAGGGTTAGAAATCAAAACGTGGCAATTTAGTGCAAAGTTAGATGGTACAAAGACCAAAATTGACAATTTCTGACAAATGACTCTGTTATGTCGATCGTGCAACATACGGGATGCATTCCAAAAAAAAGTAGTACAGCCATTCTTTTTTGATATGTCATGAACAACACACAGAGTTACATGCTTCTTTACTTGTACTTGGGCATGTTTATATTTTTGGTTACCATTCTAACAGAATCAGGATCTTCAAACATATGGTAAATAGATCTGAGTTCTACATTTTAAATTCAACCCAGTAGCTCAAACAAGTTAGCAAACGCTGCAAAAATGGCAATTTCTCTGATTTTGCTCAAGCATGTTGAAATCATCTATTACAGGCTATATTTCCTAATAAATTTTTGTTATAAAGAATATTTTCATTTCAATATAATATCGGGACATTTTATAATTTTTAAGATTGTTTAACCATTGAAGAAGCCGACTCCATTTTCAAGTTCAAGAAAATTGCATGTAACATTTTGTGACATTTGTGACCATCCCAACTAATAGCCCGGTATATTTTGCAAGGACTGACATGTTACAAAGGTTCATTTGGGACCATCAACCAAAGACGAACCTTTAAAGTCAATAACTTCATTTTGTGCTGTGGTTAAAATACTTGCAAAGGTTTAAATTTGGCAACATTAATTTTGTGCAGATTAACAATGTTTATGCTTTCTTCATAACACCTGGCAAGATTCTTTCAGATATGAGATTGCATCTTCCTGAAAAAACCTGGAAACACTGGAAAAGCGTGTGAAATTGTTTTTAAAATGCCTCAAAACGGGCTGAAAATAAAACAAAGGAAATTTTGACATTAAAAAAAAGCAGAAACCAGCTAAAAAGCTGGAAAATCTCATGCCTGTATTTCAAATAACTGATCAATAATATGAATAAATCTTGATTTTCTAAGGAAAATTAACAGAAAAACCTAAAGCTTGCTGATCCAGAGTACACAGTTTGTATTATACATTGTTGTTCATATTTTTCATAATTATAATAAATTGAAAAGACAAAATATTCATGTCCCTTGCCTAATAATTTGAATTTCATTGTGTACATTAATTGATAAATGATGATATATTGATAAGTTGTTGAAACCTTGAGTTTGCAAAACACAAATGTCAAAATTCAGATCTTAGCAGAGTGTTTATTCCACAATTATTACTGATTGATAAATTGCACATAAGATGACCTGGTGGGTATATTAACCCCATTCACAGACCATCTCGGGGTTGCTACCATTTAATAAAGTGTCATAATTCATTTCTAAGCTACACTGTCCTTATCCTCTCTGTTCAGTATGGATCCCATGGGTACTACCAAGGGTATTCTCCAATCACAGAGCATCTGTAGATTGCTACCAATAAACAAAATGTCATCATTCATCTCTAAACGATTCCCTCTTAACATTGAGAGTTCACGGTTAATAAACCGTTTACACAGAGTTTTATTCGTTCATCCCCTCTCATCTATGTCCCGTTCCCAGGGTGCTTGGTACTTGTCTAATGTGTACCATCCCATGGGTGCTGGGGGTGCACACTCAAAGAGCATCTCGGTATCATATCATCATTCATCCCTCTCCTCTCTATCCCTCTCCTCTCTGTCTCTTTCCCAAGGTGATTGATATTTGTCTGGTGTATAGCGATCCCATGGGTGTTCTTCTTCCGCCATTTTCACCTTATCTAACCAAGTAATGTAATATTTGCGGAAATAATTCACATCTTTCTGTCTCTTTTCATTCTGGAAAGAGAAAAAGATTACATATGAAATATATTATTGTCTTTTGATTATAGAAATGTTAAGGTACTGTGCTATTGATGATGCATAATATTCATTAAAATTATTCTCATCTTTCTAATGCAATATATTTTGAGGTCAATTTAATTTTGTTTGGGATGAGGATGTGAGATACTTTACTATAAATTTTCAGCTCAAATTGGCAAATTTGCTGCAAAAATTGTAATTTTTTAAAAATAAATTGCCCCCTCAATATCATACAAGCATGGTTCGCGAACCAGTAGTCTCGCCTGCATATCGACTGCCCACTGAATTGACCGCCTTCTTAATCATTCAGTTGTGGGGTGAAATAGGATAGGGTAGGAGTAGGGTATGCGTATTGAGCGCTTTGGTAAACAAGCACTATGGTCTAAGTCAGGGGTTCATGAGTTATGACCTTGACCTAAAAATGACCTTGGATGACCTCAGCTCAGGTCAACTTTTTGAACAATTTTGGAAATATGACCCCAGATGACCTTTTGACCTTGACCTTGGGTCAAGTACTTTCTATGGTCTAAGTTTAATCCATGTGGGGTCAGGGGTTCATGAGTTATGAGCTTGACCTCAAAATGACCTCGGATGACCTCAGGTCAACTTTTTGAACAATTTTAAAAATTTGACCTCAAATGACCTTTTGACCTTGAATGACCTTCACCGCACCCCCAAAAAAGGCGCGGCGCATGTGCTAATCCCGAACCCCTTCATGTCACCAAGTTTCATTACCATAGCCCTTATGGTTTAGGAGATATACTTAAAATACCAAATCACGCATAAATTATGCAAATTAGGTACTTCATATGCATAGTTTGCGTTCAAATTGTATGCAGCGCCAGTTCAGCTCCAACCCTACCCACTCACCAAATATCATCAACATAGGGCATACGGTTTCCGAGATTTGCTCCGGACAAGAAATGTGGACGGCGGACGGCGGACAGTTTTAAGGAATAAACCTTTTCAAAATCTACTCGGAAATCTCCGGAACGTCGATCACATGGCCATTTTATCAACCAATCACGTATGAGCTCATTAGCATATATGATTTTGTAAACAAACTTTTCCGAAAGTTGTGTCGCATTTTCAGTTCAATAAAACTGAAAAATAATTATATTCAGACACATACATGGTTAGAGGCATCAATTCTGAACAACTTTTGGCCGGGGGCACCATATGCTCACCCACAGAAAGTGTGAAATTTGCATTTGAAAACGTCTGATTATTAAAGCTTACAATTGCCAGTCACTCGGAGCGCACCACACTGAAACTTCAGTAAAAGTGACTCTGTAGCGCTGACGCTAATTCCAAGTTCGAATTCGTACGCAACCAGATAACGAGAACGCAAACTTTACTTTCTGACTATTGTGTTGAAGAGTCACTTTTTCAGTCGGAAAGTGTAAAATCAGGTTCGGAAATTCTCGGAAAGTTGTTTTTTGAAAAGGTCTATGGTATGTCTCTTCTGAAAAATTTTCAGGCGAGACAAAAATGGTATCAAATTATTTGCACTGAGAATTGCAAATGCTCAGACCATTGACAGAACAAAAAGCTATACTAAATAACAGGGCCATTCTTTCGCCATTAAAAAGGCCAATTCATGGCCTACTTAGAAATTGAATATTATTTGTTCAAGCAGAGATGCCACTGATTTCATTGAAAAAAAACTGAAAAAGGCATCAATTCTGGAAAGATACTCCAAAAAGGGACTAAAATATATAAGAATATATGTAAATTACAGATCATAAAAACCTGAAATCATGGTTTGAGCTTCTATAAAACCTGATTTCAGGTTAAAACCTGAAAAGTGGCATCTCTGTCAAGATTTTTCTTGTTTCTAAAAAACGGCTCCCATCCAATAACTGCATTTTTATGACTCAAATGATATACTGAAATTTTCCCAAAATTAAAGGCCTACAAAATAAAAGTGACATACCATATCCAATTTCTTGTTGAAAGATGCGATATTCTCTAATCTACTCAGCAGCCACTCGTTTGGTTTCACGTCATACTCCAGCATCATCTGTAATAACTTGACCAAGTACCCATAATCCTTTGCTCTTTTTGCTGCACCAATCAGAGTAGAGAATATGACTATATTGGGTTTCTTGCCTGCTGCCTGTAAGAAAGAAACTGCTAAGGATCAGGTATAATCAGGGAATTTTAAGAAAGTCTGCAATCTGCAATAGCTGGCATATGTGACTTGCTCCCACATAACCCTGACAAAGTCGCCAGAACACTTAAAGAGATATAGCCCAATAAACTTGTTAAAAATCAATAGAAAACAAAGGATTTTTCAACCTAAATATCACTTTTTGACATACAAAACAATGAGCGATCCAGGGGCCGATTTCACTAACATTTAGCGATGGTCGCTAACCACGTTTTGATCGCTAACTCCAGAAAATGATCGCTAAATAGCGGGTTTTAGCGATCGTTTTTGGAGTTTAGCGATCAAAACGGGGTTAGCGACCATCACTAAATGTTAGTGAAATCGGCCCCTGGAGTGTGATATATCATTGGAAAGCTTATAATTTTGCCATTTTAAATTTGGTTAAATTTGAAAAAGGGATTTGTGCGACTTTGTCCGGGTTTCGACAGAGCAGGTCACATATGCTATATCTAGTTTAAACATTGTCACAAAAATGCAAAAATCCTCAAAAAGTGATTCTTCAGGTAACACTGTCACCTCTTCCTTCCACATCTCCCACGCTATTTTATATACCGTATAAGTGGTAATTTTTGCGGTACATTTATTTTCGCACTTAAACGCTCAACTCGTCTAATGTGAGAATAAATGTACCACGAAAATGGTTTGTATATACTACCGCCGCATGTTTAAAAATTCATGACCGCAAAAATGTGGAAAATTAGCCATGCTTAAAAATTACTGTGTGAGAAAATATTGGTATTTACAGTAACAAATGCCGTAATTTACCTTAATATTTTCAAGAAGATCCAACCCATCTTTGCTTTCATAGCATCCTTTAGCCAAGTTGCCAAACGTCTTCATATCGGCAAACACGCCTTTACTATTAAGCTGGGTCATAATTTCCTGTAAAAAATGCATGACAATTAATTGAAAACAGATGTTGAGTTCATTCTAAAGGTCAAAAGGCAAGTGTGAACAATGTAACTCAAAAGAAACTTGCATTTTTCAAAATTAATTATCATAGGTTCATTTAGGGAATTATTATGAGGGCTAAAGTCAAAACTCAGTCCAAATTTTTAATCATCTGGAATCTGCTGAATGACATAATTATTTCAACATGTGTACAATTTACTTAAAACGAATTGATCTTGGTACAAATGCATTGTGTGAGGTTTAACCCTTATGTTGCTTCTTGTTTACTCTTCAAAGGCAAAAGAAAGTACAGCTCTGGAGATGAGGCTGTTATGTAAACACATAATAAATAGAAGAGTACTTATTAAAATTTTACGCTTTATGCAAACCCTCCAAAACTATAAAGAATTGGAGGTGAAATTTTGGATTTATAATCAGAAAAATATGGGCTTTAATTCAACATCAAAAACATGCTACTCCGGTTGAGTCCTGCATTAGGGATGAAAATGTGATCAGATCCTACACTCATACCCAGAGGCCGTCACAAGATACCCATGACCAGCAGTCAATACCCTTTTTTGCACTTCATACTATTTTGTAGTGTAAATTAGTTGTTACTATCCTACTTTGAGGAAAAGTTATACATTTTGACTCCTATGAGAGAAGTTTATTAACATTATTTTCAACTCTGTAACCTACATTTAGCCCAACTTTCAATTCACAAGTCACCAAAATTTCAGTTTCTTAAACATTACTTTCTCCAATTAATCAGTTCTTCAGACCAAAATGTTGGGGTTTAATGCCATGCCAAACCCAAACTTGGGTATTTTCCCCAGAATTCCATTTCTATCAGGACAAACAAATATAAGTTTCATAAAAATATATTTCTGCAGAAAACTCACAATTGTCTTCCTTTCATAATACTTACCTTTGCTCCTGCAATATCATGCCTGTGAGCTCGTGCACCTATTAACCCGTTATAGAAATCCAAGTCACCTTTGACCCCAGCTGTATCCATAGCAACCAGAAGTTTGGTCTCAGCTTTAGTATTACAAGCAATCAACTCACTCAACAACCCAAAAGTTCTGATATCAGGCTTGATATCGTTTTTCTTCATATTTTCAAGAATTCCATCGCAACCTCCAATCAAAGCAATACGATCCTGAGGTTTAGTTATTTTTCCTAAAGAAACAACATGTTGTAAATCTTTCGCTGATGCACTAAGTAAATTAGGCACTGGAATTTTCTCCTTGGGTAAACCTTGGACATTGGTAAGCTTACTGTTCACAGCTTCTACCAATGTACTTGGAACTTCTTTTAAAGATAACTCAGACCCAGACAATCTATCAGCAGAGTTACGTTTGTTTGGTTTGTCCCTACTCTGCTGCTTCAACTCTTCAAATTCGTCTTCCCACCAGTACTTGTGCTGTTTCCCCGCTACAAGGTCCACCTCTCTAGCATCATCACTGTCATAAAACTCTGAATCCTGGTCCAATTCATCAGCTGTGATCTCATTGATGGGGTAGATATCAACTCTTTCTTTTTCCTTATCTGGCAACGCCCTTCTGGATCTCTTCTTTCTTGGTAGAGGCAATGGTGATGGGAGTTGGAGTAATTCTTGGCTCTGTCCCCTTTGTAACAGCACACGATTTGCAACTTCCATATCACCTATCCCACAATCCCTTGCAATCCTGAGCAGCAAGTTGTACAAGTGTATATCAGGTTTAATCCCTCTTTGCTGTAAATATCGCCAACCCTACAAAGAAAAAAATTGAAATGTGAAAACGTGTTTAAAACATTTAACAACATACAATAAATCTTTCAATTGGCATTTTAATTCTAATCAAAAACTGCTAAAATAAACTTCAAAAATTAAAGGTCCTTTTTTTGTCAGTGTTTATGTCAAGGATGCTAAAAATTAGCTGGAAAGAGAACAGAACCAATGCAAGCATACCGAGTGAGCGGAATATAAAGAGGGAGCTGTTGGGGAAGATAGTAACCCTGAAGATGAGCTACTTTGGCCACATCCTAACAGGTAGTGGTAGTCAGATTGCTCTGCAAATCATGGAGGGAAAAGTTGAAGGAAAGAGAAGAAGAGGAAGACAGAAAAAGTGCTGGTTTGATAACATCAGAGAATGGACAGGACTAGGGTACACAGAGGCCAAATGACTAGCACAAGATGCGCAGAAGTGATAGCCAATCATCAGCAGTGATGGAGGCATCAAGGTATCAAGGTAAGGTATGTCAAGGTTAAAATGAATTCAAAGTTATATTTCAACACATAAATAGTATGTCGGATCTGACTCAGTAATTTTCTGCACTCAGGCTAACCAAGAAAATTACAAAAGAAGAGATTAATGTCAGCCCATGAAACCAATTTTACTCTGATTTTTCTCCAAACCCTTCCTAAATAGCCCATATATTTTGTAAAATAATATATTATTTACCTAAATATAACAGTAATTGACAGAATTTCCTTGAATTTGATTTTCAATTCCTAATAATTTTGTATATCTCATCTAACGCAATATACAATTTTTTAAGCATTTAAATTCACCCTAATTTATCTCCTGGCAGCGTAGCGTGGTCAGATGAGCTCTCGCATTTGGACACAGAGATCACATCATCCAAAGATGCCTATTTCCGCTATTGGGGTATGGCTCGGGCAGTACTGTATTTACATGTACAGTGTGTCTCAATAAAAATTGTGCAAGTTGAAAAGCGCCCTCTCTGGCGAAACCAAAATAATAGTTTGAAATAATGGTACATCATTGTAAGGGAAAAACTCGAAGCTTTCAAATGTTGTTTCAAAACCCTTGTAACTCTGAAAACTAGATGGAGCGTCTTAATCTTGGCTTGACACAAACAATGTGTGCATTTTACTTCACTTTAAAAAATGTTGTCCTCGAATTTGGTCCTGTTTATTACAACTTGTACAGAGCAAGATACACAAATCTTCAATTATGGAAAACCCTGAAGGGTCCCAAACGAAATAAGCCAGCGGTACAATAACTAACCCGCTATGAATAACAAGCAATATGGGCCAATATCATAGTGTTAACACGGTAGTCAAAAAGAAAATTCGGTTGTGCATAGAGACAAACCAAATAATATGGTATAAGAATGATACATCAACATGCACACAAAGCGTGGGTGGGTGTTTTCAATATTTGCGCATTCAGCAAGATGCTCACTCAGAATTGATCTTATAATCATCCACATGGATAAAATAAGGATTTAGGCTTGTTTTGATGAGCAAAACTAGGATGCTATAGGATCCTCATTTAAGGTGTCAAACAGGCAATTTCAAGACTTTAGGGTCTCTTTACATAGGCAATCCTCTCTTAGGGTATATTTAGAACAACTACCCATTTTATGCCCACATGTTTAATCGTATTCTAACACTATTTGTT
>JXSR01S009409.1:4765-21487 GCA_000969725.1 Ophiothrix spiculata
CTAATCTAAAATTATTGCTATGTACTTTATTTGATAGCAGTGAGGATTTGCCAAAACTCCAGCGTCTAAATAAGAATTGAGGGCGTTTACAAATAAACATGAACATCAGACGAACCCAGGTGACACTATATTGAGATTTTAAAGTATATGTATATACGGTACTGTAGTTTATTATCACAACTTCTGAATATCATAAGATATTCATGTTCAATCAAAGGCCGGTCAAAAGCCACTTCCAAGGTCGTAATTTTAATGGTATCCTCCTCCCCAGAGTCCTAGAAATATGTTAACACTCAAGCGACCAGGGGGGGGGGGGGGTCCGCGAAAACGCGACAACAATTTACATCGCCGCACCATGTTATTGTCAAACTTAACGAAGTGGCAAACAAAATTCAAATCGACCCAGTCGTTTTTGTGATAATTAGCATAAAGTGATTTTTCGGGGGTGCTGTTCAATTTTGTTTTGCCCATTAAATCGAAACCGAATATTTTTTTTCTAATTTTATTTTTCCAATGTGATTGTACTTGCAATGTGCAAATTTGAGCAAAATTTCAAGCAAACATTTCTTCGAGAACACGGTTTGTTGAAAATTTGGCGAGACATTTTTGATGTGACACAAAAATGGTTTTTTCGGCCGCCATCATGAAATTTTTTCTTGTATTTTGGTCCTTATTACATGCTTTATCATTAACCAGACTTTCAACGTACAATTCATACAGGAAGGGTTTTTTTAAGGGGGGGGGGTTCTTCCTTGGGTCCCAACGGGTGGGAAATACGTAAAAGTGTTAATACTATTGGTTGTTTTCGCTGAAGTAGTACAATATATCTATTCCTCGGTACTGACTATATGAGTATCATCCCTCGACCTGTGACCTTGATAATGACAATTAGCTTGAAAAAAAAAATGGATTACTACTTCTAACCATGTAGTATTTGTATATTTACACCCCGATGGTACTTAGCTCAAAACATATGTTCATAATTTAATAAGTATAAATCCTGACACAGCATTCTAATATTTTTTAGTAAAGTCCAACGCTTTTAAGATAACTGTTTTGATTTGGTTCTCATCGATTAAACCTAATCGTACTAAAAAAAATCAAAAAATCACAATCCGCATAGTACAAATACGTCATAGACCGTCATAACATAGAGTTAACAATGGTCACGATGTCGCTGCCATGGCAGCGCGTGCTCGGTGGCATGACATGGTGATAGTTGGCTTTGAATGTGAGAGGTCCCGGGTTCGAACCCAGGTGAAAACCCGCCAACTTCCGGATTTTTTAGGAGAACTGCTCAGTGCGGTTAGGGTAAATCAAATCAACATTATTGAAATACGTTATGCTTATGATAAATAATAACGAATCAAGAACGCAAATTCATATAAGCTAGGAAGGAGAAAATATCATCGATACGAGTTCAATACTGCTAGAATTGGGATTTATTTCTTTGATTATTTTTGCAAATTTGTAATTCTCAATACTGGTATTTATTAGTGAAGGCAATATGATTTGATATGACTTGATTTTATTCGGTATCTCTATTTACAAGTAACAAATATAAACATCTAAAAGTACTTTAACTAACAGAAATACAGACTTGACATTAAATATGGAATATATTGTTTCTGTTGGTTTCCATCTTGAATAACCTGCCATATCTCTGTATTTACCAATTTTGGAGACTTGTGCTTTCTCATGTTTGTAACTACCCGGGGGGGGGGGGGAAACTGGGTATTTTGACCGGGTAACCACCCGCGTTACCAAAAAAGCGAGACCTGGACAGGTCTCGAGACTTGCAATATAGGGTATCAAAATCGACCTGATAAACTTCAAACCAAGGGTACTTTCAAGCTCACTGAATTGACATAAAGACAATGGGAAACATGAACGTACAAAAATTCGGAAAATTAGGTCCAAAGCCGTTCACTGCAATATCAAACAAAGGAAAATCAATTTGCCATATTTTCTTTCATTCGTTACCTACAGATGTGAAATTCTACAGAGTTAATTAACACAATGTTAGTGATACCTTCTGATCAATAGACAATTCCCTGTGTTCTCACTGAGAAGCGTACAACGCCATGACTCTCCATGGCATGTTTTCCATTTGTTATTGGAGAGTTTTTTCGGGAATCTGAGCCAAATCACCAAACACAGCCCAACATCACTCCTTCACCTCGGAGGATAAATATAACATGCTGTTAATCCAACGTGTTTCTTAACCCAAAAGTTCTCATAAGGATTAATATCTGAAGATCTTGCCGGACAAGGAAAGAACTCAACACCCTGATCTTCCAGGAAAGTCCGGATTGTACGAGCACGACGGAGGCGAACGTTGTCATAGTGGAGCACAAAATTGTTTCCGAAGAAGCATCTAGCCAATGACATTATCAATGCTTCTAGAATGCATCTTTACTGTGGCTGATGGAAGCCGCCTTCCATGGTGATCAGGACCGATTTTCCACCTGCATGTTAAGCATCCAGAAGAAAATGTTACCTTCTTCTGAATACATTGTTAATAGCATGCACGCTTCAGTGTAACCATTCTCTGAACATCTGCGGCCCTGATACGTCCATATTGGCAGTATATTTCAAATTTAGTCTAAGCTCTCAAGACAACGTTATCTCATTGATGGGACTTAAAATGGAAATTGATCTGTAGCTCAGTCAAAGCGTCGCTGGGAAAGGTGTTTGGTCAAGATATTTTCTCCAGGGGTTTCCTAGCATGATCGCAACTTTGAATTAAGTGAAAGTTTACTAATGTTCTTAATACGAGCTTGTTTTATGAAAGATCATGGTGATGGACACTTGCCCTGTTTGTTAAGATCTTCAGATATGAACTCTTTTAAGGACTTCTCGGCTGAAGTAAAACATCGATGAACACCATATTACATCAAACTACCATGTACATGAGTTACTTTGGGCTGTGCTTGATACTTGGGCTGATACACCTGTCCAAACTCTCCAATCACTATTGGAATGTCCGCATGGAGAGTCTATGCGCCCCAAGCTTCTTATGGGTGACTTAGCAAACAGTGTTTGTTCATTATTTGTAACCAACAGTATGTAAAATAACCTTGTAAAATTTCAAGCGTCCAGGTAAATAATATTAAAGAAACTACGGTAAATTTTATTTCCGTAATTCCGTATTATGGTGCACGAGTTTGGACCCAAATTTTAGAGGTTTTTGTGCTACCAAGTTCCCCATTTTCTCTGTGTCACCTAGGTATAAACAAACAGGGTCTTAGTTCAAAGTTTAAATGTATATCTACAAATATGAAGAAATACACATTCCTGGAGTTTTCATATACTGAGATATGGCGGATTATTCAAGATGGAAAACAACAACAGAAAAAATATATTTCACATTTAATGTCAAGTCTGTATTAACAAGATTTGGAGATATCAGGATTGCCCTTTCAGCCCAAAGGCTTATTTCCGAATGGGACCTTTAAACAATATTATGCAATGACATAAAAACAACAGTCAAATGATATACAAATAAACACAATAAATATAAATTAAAATGCCCATAAAAGTACATATTAACATTGGATTTGATCTAAAAGATTTGATTGACACTTTTCTTAAAACTTTGTTTGCTGGAGATGGATTTTATTACACTAGGTAAGCTGGCCCAATCATGAATTGCAATATAATAAAACGAACCAAAATTAATTGTAGTAGATTTTGGAACATAGAAATTTTGAACACCATTGCTGGTGCTATATTGATGCAAGTGAGAAATTTTGGTCCAACTTCATTAAAAATATCAACAACATGATTTAATCTGAGTTGTTTGGCTCTATTGCAAATGTTGAGTAAATTCAGTGATTTAAAATCATCAGTTGCAATACTGTATCTAGCATCCTAATTGAAAATAAACCTGATCAATTTGTTTTGAGCAATTTGAAGGCTTTTAATCATGTTTTTCTGAAAACCACCATACCAAGAAGATATCGAATAGTCAAACAAGAAAAAATAAGAGCCGAACATAAAGTTTTCTTGGTATTTAGATCCAGAAACCTAGCCTGTCTGTACACAAATTGTGATCTATCTGTACGCCAAACATTGATAGTCGTCCTACCAAGTTTTCTTGGTATTTAGATCCAGAAACCTAGCCTGTCTGTACACAAATTGTGATCTATCTATACGCCAAACATTGATAGTCCTCCTCTAATTCCAAAATAAGCTTGGTTGGCTTCCTTGATTTTAATTTTCACTTTCTTACAGCAACGTGGTACGTATTTGACCGTGCAGTCTATACTGTCGCCGAAGGATCGGGACCAGTGTCGCTGACAATTCTAAGAAAGGGTGATACAAGTGCTACTGGAAGTGTCTGTAAGTACATCAACGTCTTGGCGTGCATTTCGGGGATTGGGAGCCACATGTATAATTTCAACAATCCCAAGGTCAAAATATTTCAAAACCTATCGATCTTTTTCAGATTAACCGTCGTCTAACCATGGGGAGAGTGGTTGTTGGAAACCCCCTAAGGTTTTTCCCTGCAGCATAAAAACTCAAAAGCAACCGACCCCAGGCATTTGGATAATTTCTTTTACATCCTTTGCGGTCATTTTAATGATAAAATTAGGGAGGTACTACACTCTTAGAAAGAAAGTATCAAATATGAGACAAAAAGGATCAATTTTGATCCTTTTTAGGTATCAAATATGAGCTTATCCTTTAAGGATCAAAGTGATCCAAAAAAAGGATCAAAAATTTTGATCCGAAAAAGGATCAAATATTTCTTATAAAAAAGACCTGCAAAAAACATCACACTGAGGTGACGCTAGCAGGGTTTGAACCCACGCCGCACTCATACCTACTGGTAATTACGAGACCTACACTCTAACCACTCGACCACGCCTGACTGTGTGATGATATCAACGTATTTATATATGTTACACCATTGTATACATTCCCCGCTGTGTAGTGGATATTGGGTTGTACTCAAATATGAAACAAAAGATACGTTGGATCCAAACGCGGTATCAAATATGAGCTCATCCTTTCCGTATCAAAGTAAACCAGAAATACGGATCAAAACTTTGATATTGTAATCAAAAAGGATAAAAATAAAATGATCCTAAAAAAGGATCAAAAATGATCCTTGTGAATTTGATCCATTTGTATATATTGATCCGCAAAAGGATCAAAAGTGATCCTTAAAGGATCAAAATAAAATGATCCCGAAAACTACTCGTATATTTGATCCCGGCCTTCTAAGAGTGTACCTAAGGTGGGGTAAGCCGTCAAAGTTGGGATGTAGGGACGCCCAAGAAAAAAAAATATATATGCATGTTATGAGGCTGAAACTTGCAGGGCATGTTAAAATTATCATTTCCATTCTTTATTTGAAAAAAAAAACCTGATGAAATTATAGCAAAATTTTGGTGGCCATTTTTGCCGAAATTCCGATTTTTCGACCTGAAAGACCTCTGACGTCATAATTACGTAACGCCTTGGCCGATTGGATAGGGGAGGATCATACCTATCTACTGATAGCAAAACCAAGTTAATATAAGGTAAAACATTGTAAAGGTCAAGAACGACTTGCATCATGTCAGGTCTCTTCCTCATTGTCTTAATTAAGTGGGTTTTGTTCCTGCACTTTTTTCTGCTGTCTGTTGTTTTTTAAGTCCTTTGATTAAAGTCCTGAAATCTGGTTTGAGTCGTGTGCTGGCCTATTTCACATATTTTGCCTTCTCTCCCCCACCAGCTCCAAGTAACAGGTGATTAAAGAACCTCGTAAAGACAAAAAAAAGTTCATATAAGGTTCTGTTTTAAAAGAATTTTAAAAGGGGGAGTTGCAAGACTTTCTACAATAAAGCCTCGGTGCGATGCTTAACGATCTTACTTTTTCGTAATGATCTACTCTTACTCTCTATACCTCGTACTGCATATCAATCTTCTGTGTCACCTTCACATTTTGCTTCAAATTACTTTGATTACTTCCAGTTTTGTTTCTAGGTCGTCTCTGTCTCCTTTTAAAAATATTATATTCCCCGATGGATAAAGCTCTGCGTCAGCTGCGTATGAATAGTCATAACTTTGGCTTTATTTGGCTTCATTTTTATTTTATTCATTCCAGATCGTCCCTACTTTAACACAGCAATGGTAACACAACAGATCTCTGACGCGACTTGCTCTTTGTTTCATTATTGTATTATGTTTAATGGTGTTTCAATAATGTCATTTTCCATCATGTATGCTTGTCACTTTTATATATAGATGTAAAAACAGAGAATGGCACGGCTATGGGTTCGGCAATGGCGGATATGGGGGACTTTACCCAATCAAATCCCATAAGCCCTGGTGTCCAAGTTATGTTTTCAGATGATACGGGTACGGGTGCAACAGCTACTCAGAATACTGCAATTATAACACTAACAGCGGACACCGACATTGAAGCTAACGAGCAGTTTATCGTTGAGCTCAATACCCCATCTCCGGGAGAAACACTAGGAGATTTGTACAGGGCTGTTGTTACAATAATCGACGATGATGCCGTTGCATTTGGGTTAGCAGATTCTACGTACGTTGAAAAAGAAGGCGGCATGGTTGAAGTAAGAATCAACAGATATGGAATAGTTGGCACAGCCGCAACGCTAAGTAAGTTAAAAGAAAAAATGACGGAAATAAGAAAATCATAAATCTCTTTCTTTAATATCAAACATGCAATTAAATACCTCCCTCGTTTTTTCGTTTCCTTTTTATCTATTGTTCCAAGGACAACACTAGGGTTCCTTGGTACTATTACATGAAACATAATCATACCCACCCAAAATATGGATCATGCAGCCAGCCATAAACCATAAACTATAATCTACAAGTCTATTCTAGTAAAATCATTTACTTAAATGCTTTGATAGATTTCTTTTGTTTTTAGCAATGATGTAATCAATTTCTCTACATGTGACCCGCCATATCGAAAGGTACCTTAAGGGTCCAAAAATATAAATTGATTTTTGGTCTCATCTGAAAGATTGTAGTTTCAGCTTTAAAATGGCACCTTGGCTATTGGATGTTTGATTGCAAAGTTACATAGGCCCATATCTCGTAATTTACTATGCCGACTTATGGTACCTTTCGATATGGCGGGTCACATATACTTGATTTAATATGGGCCTTGAGGCATAATATCTTAAATTCAGAAATAAGTTTAGACGTGAATTTTTACTACAGTGTAAATATATCTGGTGAGTCTATGCTCAGCTTTAGTGGCCCGTATCTCTTAATTTACTATGCCGACCTTAAGGTACCTTTCGATATGACGGGTCACATATACTTTATTTAATGTAGGCCTTGAAGCATAATATTTCAAACTCAGAAATAAGTGGGTAAGAAATTTATCACCAAAAACATAAAAAATTTTATCAAATTTTGAACAAGAAAATTCGGTACCATGATTGTTGACAATAATAAGAATGAGATCATCCCAAATAGGACACTTGGTCAAAAGAGAACGACAACACTTCTTTAATAAACAGATTTACTGAAATAATTGTGCTAATTTCGGGTTAAACATGCCTCACGTAACATAATGTGATGCTTGGTCCAACGAGGTCAAATAAACATCACATTTCTACGCAAAACATCATGTAACCCCGGAAGTGATCAATTAAGCGACAATGGTCTATTATCATGTTTATGTAGTTAAAATACCCCCTTAGCGTGGTCTGTATAGCCTAGTGGCTACGCTACTCGCTTTTCGTGCGAGAGATACCAGTTTCGAATCCCAAGTATATATAGGCGCATTTTTTTTTTCCATTTTGAAAACAAAGTATTATTTTTTTCTATTGTGTTCCTTCAATAAACTACTTTTATAAAATAATTTCTTTAGATAAACATGATAAAATTATTTCTTTCTATAGCCCGTAAATAGTATGCATAGTGGACACAGTAATAGTCAAGCTCATGAGCTGCTACATCACAAGTCAAGCTCATGAGCGTGCATTGTAAATTACTTAAGATTTGCTTATAATATAGCCACATACCTTCAAAAGGTGTGATTTATAGTTTACGATGTTCGCTGTATTATCGGGATAATGTGATGACTGACATCGTTCCCTATTCATACGTTTAATTGTACTGAATTGCCCCCTCGTTTTATTACTTATTGTAAAAAGTGTTACAGGAAAGAATATGTTTCAAATTTCATAAATATGGGGTCTAAAACTTAAACTTGCAGTTTCTATCAGCCAATTCATATAAAAGTTGGTAAAACAAGCTGCACGAAAGTAGATGAGACCTCATAATTTTAAAAGCTCAAAAATTGGCAAGTTTGTTTAAAATGTAATTAAATGATTTTCCTAACAGTCAAACAAAATAGCTCCGTAAAATGACCTAAGACGAGTATCAATTGTACATTAATTTGTGTTTCAGGAATACAAGCATCACTCACATGTTTTCTCCTTTTTGTCAGATACAGATGATTTAAAAGAAATCAATTATCATTTAAACCGCTTAAGCTGAGATGAGATTCTTTTTATCCGTTTGTGCGCTGTAACGGTACTGGTAGTTGTATAATTTTTAAATTCTAAACGGTCCCCATGCAGAACTATGCTTTAAAAAGCACGGTTCTGCATGGGGACCGTTTAGAATCAATATAATTGTTTTCAGTGAGAGCGATTCCTTTATCCGGTCCGTTTGCGGTGCAGCTTTCTGGAAACACATGCGTTTAGTAGTACTCAAATCGGTTCCTGGAGCAAATTATCTGTTTTAATGCGCTTTGGTTGTCGGAAACTTTTCAATCAGAGAAAAATATAAAATAGGACTGCATTGAAAATGGGCCGACAAAATTGAATCTCGGCTTCATCCTGATACCATTCAGCTCTATTCAATCGCGTGTTTTAAATAATACCACTACAAGTCCGGTCCAAGTGCCTAAATCGGCAATATTGCCCAAATGGGCAATGCTTTTCCTAATTAGGCAATCTGAAATCCAAAACAATCCAACAATGCACTGCTTCAACTGAAATAATTTGCTGTTTGTTGATTGGTTTTAAACTATTTAGTAATCAAAATATGTCATGTTTTGTGTGTATTTGAATTATTGAATTTGTGTTAATATAATTTTGAAATAAAACAACATGTTTTATTATTCAAATCGAGTGATTATAAAAACCGTTGAATTTGAATTTTAAATTTAAATACTAACCGCACGGTCTAATTTCATTCCACACGGTCAGAACTTTTTAAATTATATAAATAATAAGTGGTGTAAAGGAAAACATTTCCAAAGTATGGATACAAGAAAATCATATTGCCTAATTCAGCTTAACCTTGCCCATTTGTGCAATGTTGCCGATTTGGGCACTTGGTCCAGACTGACTACAAGAATCCGTAGGCTGCGATCACATAGAAGTATATGGTATACGGTATTTGCTATATTCGCTATTCGATTGTTATATGTTATACAGGTACGGAAAGCTATACGGATTTTGCAAATAGTGCCCTCTTAAATGTGGCCCGGTAGCATCAAATTCATGTGTTCGATTGAATCTATACGCGTGCTTAAATAAAATCGTGCTCTGTATACCCGAATAGTATAGTTCTATGTAATCGCAGCCTTACAGTGCAAAACGCACCGCAACCGCACCGTAAACGGATAAAATGAATCTCACCTGAAAACTCAGACACTTTTAACCAACGAATCGATTTTGCTATCAATTCAAAAGCATTAACAGCTAGTGACGTGACTGCAGATTACGGCGAGAGTACAGCCAATAAAGACTTCAAATCGACGACCGGGGCGGCTGAATCAGTTTCATTCGGTGCATACCAGACGACTACAACGGTATATAAGCTAAGCATTTTTATTTTTTAAAAGGTCACAACATATTTTACTACTAAATATCTGTTTAAGGCATTCCTTGACGTATCAACCGTACAAACCTAAATTCTTGGAATGTTGGATATTACTTCGGGTAATATTTAAGAGTGATTGCTTTAAAATGTGACTTGACAAGGAGCATGTATATTGGGCTCACTGTAATGTTTACATCTGAAATGGTTCATGAGAACACTGCAGATGGTTTGCAAAAGCAAAGCCGCAATGTCTTTGTGATGTAGTTCTGCCGCATCGGGAGATCATCATGACAAACTTGTATGACAAAACATCGTAGTGTAGCATTTGAAATTTCAATTTTGTACATTTTGGCAGTTCTCAAGAAGCATTAAATTCCTCTTATTACCTCTCGGGCTTCTTCTTAATCTCGTCGAGTCAAATCAATGCACCGAGAACATTGTGGGACCAAGCTTTTACCTAAGTGCAGAGTAAAGCTATGGTCATAATGTTCGTACCAACAAAAGACGTTTGCAAGAATTGCATATTTTTGTACAAATATCTGACAAATATTCGGTTTTATGAAACGTCTTTTGAGAGCAATGTTCAACCCTTGTCTAACCGAGAAGGGGTGGGTTATTAATATTTCACGCCACAGGATAACCAACAAATAGCCCATAAAACAGCACAACACGACGAATCTGAAATCAGGATTTTATTCTGTGTCATCAATACGTGCAGTATCGGATTGTTAAATTGGTGGGCTTGAATTCAGGGCCCGAGTTTCAAATGGTCCTTGATCCTGACAGGAAAAAAAAAAAGAACAAGAAAGAGAAAAGTAGAAAATAATGGATATGGACCAAAATAAATTATTAAAGTTGTATTTTTAAACCATAGAGTCCACTAATCATCTGTTGGCGCGACATTAAGTAGTTTCCTTGGGCCATTTTCATTATTATATCTAATGCATACTTTGCTAGCTCGAGATAGACCCAGTTTTTTTACCAAACTTATGACACAGGTATTCAAAAGTATCTCGAATTGGCAAACATGCCTGAAATTGAAAATCATCTCATAATGTATCTCATTTTGCTTATTATTTTTTGAAGCAAAATGAGAAACATTATGAGATGATTTTCAATTTTAGACACTTTTGCCAATTTGAGATACTTTTGAATATTAGTGTGACCACTGTTGATGACCGTTTTATGTCAAGCGTCTATATGCGGGCTTCTTCACATCGTGAATTGATACAGATAAGCGTTCAGACGTTATCGCTGTGTACACTGGAAGCTTCTCCCTATATATATTTCTATACACTTGCTAATTTTTTTCTAAAATCTAGTGACCCTTGCCCTATTGAATATCAAAAGGTTCTCGCGTTACCCGGGCACAGAGCGGAACTCCCACTTTGAAGACCTCATTGAAAAAGGTTACATGAATGTGTATCAACTTTCGAGTTGTCCTGCCTTGCTGTTTCATTGTACCATGATTTTATTAAGTATTGGAGTTTTAATACAATTTTAAAAGACCTAATTGCAGATCTGCAAATAGTAATTTTACGATTTTTATCAATAGGCGATATAACCACCAGGCCTAATAAATACTCATCCGAATTACTAAGTGAACTGTTGTATTGTTTTCTTTCTTATATTGCACTTCAATGATAAATATTCAGAGGATATTACCAAACAGCAGTGTTATGTTTTTTTCCGGATGCTTTCTCAGAGTCACAATTGACCATAATTTACATTGCTTTTTTAAATGCAGACACTGTTTCCTTCACTATTTGAGATATAAATATAACACCTCAAGCTAAGATTATTATACACCCATTTACATTTCTGGATAATTTACTCGCACCCAGTGGCGGCGGGAAGTCAACAATTTAAAGTGGGCCGATAATTGCTTTGAGCAAAAATGGTTGGAGGGAAATTATTATATCTAGTAATGCGCGCGTAGCGCGCGAAAAATCTGTCAAATCGGATAATTTCAGTAACAAATTATCACGAAATCTTGGAAGTTTTTGCAAAAATGGCAATTTATTATCTGAAAATTCGCGCGAAATGCGCTCATTTTTTTTAAATTTTTACATTGAAATTATCAAAACAATGGGAAAATTTCAATTTCCTTCTATTTTTTCATTCTTCTTTATTTTTTGAGAGGGTCTGTCCCACTGCGTGAAATTTAGGGGGAGACCACCCCAGCTTCTGCCGCCTATGCTCGCACCCTGGCTTGCAATTAAATGTTTCTCCGAGTTATTATACTCATTGAATCTGCGAGTGCGATTAACAATCGATTACGCTGCATTTATAGACAACTGCTTTCGTCGTTGACTTTCTGGAGAGTGCAATAGAAGACAGTAGTGTTAAACCATCAATGTCTTCAATTATAACTACCCTGACGCCTTGCACAGGCTAAGTATGAAATTGCAATGATTATAGCAATACGTCGATCCTGGGTTTCCCAACCGGAAATCAATCTTTACCGAAATTTAATCTCACAATGCACTGATAAAGCATAACGATGCACCCAAATAGGCGTGAAATGATGTGCACTACCACCCATCCCAAACAACAATTCAAATTGCCCGCTTTTAAGTATATGCAATTTATATCGGTAAAGATTGACTTCCGGGTGGAAAACCAGGATCGACGTATTATTTCCATGTGGCTTATACGAGGTCACAGCCCGGTCAGCCGAAAGCGCCCGGGGTACAGCAAGAATAAACATGCAAAAATAATCAAACTGACACGTCATTAAGATTGGCCATATGGTCAGAATGTAGATTGTGCAACATAGTTTTAGAGGTCTGATTTCAAAACATCGTGTTTTAACCAATTTGTGAAAAATTAAAATGTGGCACAAAACAGATTATGACATTTATTCGGTTAATTTTGCCATAGAGAACTTAGAAAATGGCGAAAAGATTGAAGTAAATGGAATGAAAATGAACTTCAAGCTAGTAAAGGGACATTTTCTTTTTAGCTTCTTATGTATGAAAATTATTTAGTTCGTAACCTTCCAGGGTGGTGTAGTTGCTGTGTGAATAAATTGCAGTTGATGATGAACCCCGAGAAGACCGAACTGCAATCAACTAAACATCTCTCTTTCAACAGTGGCGATGTTGAAATCCACTCTTCTCCAACTCTCAGAAACCTTGGTGTGGTCTTCAATTGTTACATTAAAATGAGCGACCACTTGACTCAACTTCTCGTTCTTTGAACTTTCAGATCAGGAACCTAAAATGAGCGACCACTTGACTCAACTTCTCGTTCTTTGAACTTTCAGATCAGGAACCTTAACAAAACCCGTCGGTTTCTTGAATTCAATTCCACCCACAGTGCTATCCGTGCTCTTATCTCCTCAAAGTTAGATTATTGTAGTGCTCTTCTAAATGGCATTTTCCAGAAAAAATAACTCGTCTTCAGAGATTTCAAAATAGATGTGCTCTGCTCATTTTCAAAAAACCAAGCGCATTTATTCCTCCCCTCTCCTGAAGAAGCTCCAATGGCTTCCTGTTGCCCAGCGCATCCGATTCCGCACCCTTGTCCATACCTTCAAATCCCTGAATAGCCTCTCTCCGCAATATGTTTCATCCCTCCTCCACATCCATAAGCCATTTGGTTGCTTCCCTCGGACCTCTATATCCTACCATCTGAGCTCTCCTCCAAGGACCAGGGGCCGTATTCATAAAGCACACTTAAGTGCAACTTTTTAAAGAGTTTCCCTTAAATCTGCTGAATTTTAATACAAACTCTTAGAGTTACATTTAAATGAACAAATGTGGTGCGTTACATCAAAAGGTACAAGTTGTCGACCTTGGACAAAATTGAGATTTTTGTGTTACTTGTAAGAGAATAAAATAAGCTTTAAAATGATACATTGCTTGTGAAAATTGAAGTTTTAGTTTTGAAGTTATGATGAATAAAGACGGTTGTTTTCTTATTATTTTCTTTATAATTTACAAGCTTAATTGGCCTGTATCTCGAAACTTGCTTGGCAGACAACTTGTACCTTTTGATGTAACGCGTCACAAATATTTAAGAGTTTCCCTTAACTCTTATGATTTTAAGGGCAACTCTTAAGGAGACCTCGGAGTACCCTTAAGAGCTGCCCTTAAGTCACATGGGTATTCTATAGCATATATTTCCCAAGATTTTCTTTTTCATACAAGAAAACACATCCAGTGTGACTAAAGAGAGTCAGTTTAATCCTGTGATATATTTTTTACAAATTATAGTTAAGATTTTTCACTTAAAATTACAGTGAAAAAGAACGAAAATGATGTACTGCAATAAAGCAGAAATTGAGCTTTAAATTTAAGGGAAACACTTAAGTTAAGTGAAACACTTAAGTGTTTCACTTACACTTACACTTAAGTGTAAAAGTTGCACTTAAGTGTAAGGGAGTTTTAAGAATACGGCCCCTGTACCCTGACTGGCGATATGGCTTTTTCTACCTCGGCCCAACGCCTATGGAATTAGCTCCCTGCTGTGACCAGAGGCTCCACCTACGTTTTCTCCTTCAAGAAGACCATCAGAAGTCACCTTTTTTCCCCCAATTAGTTGGTTGTGTCCTCTTCCTTCAGTTTTTTCCTTCTCTTTTTCTCAGCGCTTTGTGTCCTTTTGATTAAATTGCTGTACAAGTGCCAGTGTATGTAAGCGTGTCCGTAGCTGGACACAGCAAAACTGCAGGAAACGCAGCATACGTTGCACGCGTGACTCGTGCATCAGTATCTATGGCGCATGTGTAAATGGTTTTATGTTTTACTTGCGGATGAAGAAAAAAGCCTCATAATTCCCGCCTATTTAGTGTTGAAAAAATTATAGTTAAGAGAGAGCGGTACACCTCTTTTTATAGCAGACACTCTTGATAGAAATGCAATTTGTTCAGACTAACATGATCCGTCTGTAATCTGTTGAAGATAATTGTTCTTTATGCAGGAAGTAGGTAGGGGGGATGTCTACGAAGGAGACGGGTGTGCTGGTTCTCTTACTTAATAGCCATGATGGTAAACATCGTGATTCCAGGAGAAATATTTGCTTTATAGAGTTAGACAAAGTAGCTAACCATACAGTCTCAGTATGTGCCAAGAATAGGTGGCATGGATGGCAATCTTTTGCATCTTGCCGATTTAATATAGTGACAGTTTATGTTGGTGTTCTACCATCTGACGTGGATTGATTCCTTCTTTAAAATCTAATTTTGTTTAGGATTTGCTGGCATATTTTAAAATTCCATGTTTTATCGTAACTGGAACTCCGTAAGTTATATCTAGAAAGATTGTTATCATGGTTGACCCCATTTTCCACCTCGGAAAATTTAAAATCACCATTTATATATATACCACGATATGGACTTGAAACTTACAGGACATGTTAGAATTGTAAATTTCTTTATTTATTAGCAAAAAACTGACGAAAATCAGACATTTAGAACTGTTATAACGATTTTTTGAAACAGTGGCAATTTTTGCAAAAAGTCTTTTTTTTTTTTAAATGAAAATACTTTGTGACGTCATAATTACGTAACACCTTGACTGAATTTCTTGATCTTGCTATCAATGGAAAGCAGAGACCCTATCCTATATTATAGTACCAAACAATATAACTTTGGTGGTCCAAATTTCAAAATCACAGGGGGTGGTAACTACCCCCCCCCCCTAAGGAACACGTGTTAAAAAAAAAAGAGGTCAGGATGACGATGACTAACAGGGCTAGTCCTAAACAGGGCCCTGGATTTGAACACGACGGCCCAGCTACCTGGCAAATGTAAATCCGGCACTGAATGAATCGAATAAAATTGTAAATTTATTTTGACATGAATTATGCAACACGTATACCTATATGTTTATATAAAAGTATGTTTCTTTATTATTTTAAATATTCCCGGTGTAATATGCTCGTTTCAAGGCCTAGCACAGTATAATAAGTTTTTACATAGATTATCGGACATCTATCTTTTGATTTCACACATATCCCCCTGCCGACTTTAACAATTTGATTTTACAAAGCACCGTACATTTTTACAAGCCGTATTACTGGCATTCATGTCAATATCTTAATATTGTCTCCTCCTCATTGAAACATGATGAATATTTTAGGTACCATACATGATTCACACTGACGGTTTCATCGAGGAAGTTGAATGCTTCACACTCACTCTTACTGGGGCAACACTGAGACAAAGCACTGCTACAGTGTTCATACTAGATCGCACATGTAAGTAAAGCTTTTCTTTTCTTTTCTTTTGCCATCTTCTAGAACGCAAAAGGAAATATATTATGTGTAGAGGGCTACTCGGGCATTAAGTAAAATACGAGTGAATTCCCTTGAAAAAATCGAGTACAATTCTAGTAATAATAATAATAATAATAATACACACCATTTATAGAGCGCCTTATACAACTGTTTCAAGGAGCTGATGTCTATTATTACGCTGCCGTCAGGAAACCATCACAATCATTTCGCATTCACCTAGGAGTCGCTGGCCAAGCGCGCACCCTATCTGCACTTAGATTGTAATGTTTCCCACGAAGCAATGAGAATTAAATGCCTTACCCAAGGACATAACCCGTTGGCCGTAGCGGGGCTCGAACTCACGACCTACTGATTCGGAGTCCTGCTGTATTCCACTAGACTACACGAGCTCCTCACATTCCTGAGGTGCAAATGTGGAACACAAAATACAAATTGGTGTACTCGAATTGTACTTAAATTGTACTCGAATCTGGGTTCCCAATTTGCACCTCAGGAATGTGTACCGTAAACCGGGGTGACTTTGAACGCTTTTTTCAGATTTTGCCATTTTTTAAATTGTCAACATATAAAAGTTTCTGATATTTTGCTTTCAAAATACCTCCTGGGGCATGGTCTTTCTCATGGTACATTTTTGTAGAACTAGCTGTTATGTTAGATATATATTTT
>JXSR01S009409.1:21537-37863 GCA_000969725.1 Ophiothrix spiculata
CAACATAGAAAAGTTGCTGATATTTTGCTTTCAAAATTCCTCCTGGGGCATGGTCTTTTGTATGGTACATTTTTGTAGAACTAGCTGTTATGTTAGATATATATTTTTCAATTTTTAAGTACCGTTCAAAGTCACCCTGGCATGGGGTGACTTTGAACGGTACACATTTTTTCTGGAATAAGGTGAGATAAATACATTCCTAGAACTAGAAAATGTCATTATCCCACAGAAATACAATTGTTTTGATCACAAAAATTCAAAAATGGATGATAATGCAAACACAGTGTCCTACATTTGAAAATCCGTAAGCAACAACCAAGTGTGCTGGTTGCCCAGCTAGTGCATGTGTTTATATGGGAGATATAGGCGTTCAAAGTCACCCCGGGATCGTTTTTTCTTAATATAGAGAATACGAAAGAAATTTACAAAATTATTTACATTCATTATTGTAAACTAGTATATTCCTGATGCAACCGTATTAATTTTAATTTCATTGGATCATTGTTACCATGGTAACCATTGAGATTTTTTCCACCTACGAAAATTGCTATAAATTTGGCAACACATTTATAACGCTATAACGAATAACTGGCAACACCTACGGTAGTGTCTTTAATATGTAGCATTGCTTATAGTATCCCCTTTTCAATAATTGATTTAAAAAAATGATATCATCAAGGATAAGTGAGATAATGGCTGATTAATTTGACCATCTCAAAGTGTTCAAAGTCACCCCGGCGTTCAAAGTCACCCCGGTTTACGGTACTAGAATTGTACTCGATTTTTCCCAGGGTTGCTTGACACCTTTCATTATAGCCATTATATGCTGTCTGAATATCGGAGTGACAACACCCTCCAGACCCTAAAACTACCCCACCCAGAATCCCCTATACGTATGCTCTATTTAATGAAAACATTTAAGTCTAACGTACCGATTATATAGAGGGACAAATGTTAAATCATATAAATTGTACATCCAAAACTATTTCCAAAAATATTGGTGTCATCAACAAACTGACGCATTTTATTCCTAACAGTATATTACGCACTCTATATTGTACTCTTGTATACTCCCGTGCCTAAATTATGGTGTTGTAATTTGGGGTAAAACATGCAAAACGTATCTTGACAAGATAATAAAACTTCAAAAATGGGCGATAAGATCAATTAATAACGCCCATTTCAGAAGTCATACTGCCCCATTATTCTTTAAGTCTAATCTACTCAATATCAACGATATGTACACTCTGGAACTAGGAGTTTTTATGTACAGATTTAGCATTAATGACTTACCAATATCATTCAACGATTACTTTACAAAACGCTCTGATATCCATAAGTATAATACAAGACATACCAATGATTTGCAATTAACCAATAACCAAAAAAGCTTTCTCTGACCAAAGCTTAAGAACGAACGGCCCCGTACAATGGAACTCTTTGCCGAAAACTATTGGATGAATTTGTCTACTGTGACTCAAGGATATTGTAGCAGGAGTGAATGTATTTCACTACAAGGAATTTATATTACTTAATACTATAACCATTGTTGGCATGCAAAGGAGTCTATTAATTATTGTTATGTGCTATTAAATTCACGTACAAATTCCTCTTCAAAACTGGGGATAAGAATGTTATATATAATCACACACTGCTGTTTTTTTGATTATATTTTTAGCCATTGTAGAGTTTGCCCAAGAACAGTACACCGTTAATGAAGGCAGATCGGTGTCAATATCGGTCGAGCGACGTGGTCCAAATCTACCAGCATCAGGAGTAGCATGTAAGTGAGCATTGGAAGAAAGAGATAATTTGTCAGTTTTATCAAAATACCTCGGGCAAAATATATGACTAAAAAAACAAAACTATATAATTGAAATAAGGTTATTAAAGCAATACTTTTTGATCAAAAATGGTTTATAGTAAAAACAACATAAATTGAAGGAATATGGCTATCTAAAACCGTTTTCAAGTGCATTTTGTCAAAAAATTGTTTTGCCACTGAAAAATTAGCTTTGTTAAAGGCTGAGAAAATCAAAAGCCCATGCATACATTCAAAGCACACACCTATATGTATAGAAGGCCTAGTAGATGTAGCCAAAAAATCTGTGATATAGCACAGACTGGCTGTTTGAAACTTTATAACATTTCTATGCTCCGGCGGCCCTCTAGTGACTTCTTTTAGTGTTGAAAAATAAAATGTTAATATATACACAGATATTGGTAGGTGTAATACTAGTATAATGTAGTAGTAGGCCAACATAATGTTTTCATATACTGATGAGTATCTCAGATTCTTAGCTTAGTGCCGCAGACTGTGAAACGATTTTAGGTGTTTGGTGGTAATTTACTGTGTACAGCTAGTACATGCTAGTATGCTGGTTTTAAAAATCTGTCTTTTAGCTAGCTAGTACACATGCAAACTGCATGCCTATGTAGGCCTAATGTTTTTCTTACTATTTTTTAAAACATGGCTATATTGCACAAATTTTATTGTTGTGAGAAAAAATGCATGAAACGTGATCATATAATTAATTTGCTGATCATTGACTCGACTAGACACAGGCCTAAATGGTGTCCGAAAGTCAGATTAAAAATGGGGACACATTCTGAATGCACTTGCATGTCTATTGGTGGCTTTGGGAGCTGACAGCCCCTCATTTTGCAAAGTAATCTATTTATTTTAGCATTTTAGCCATTGATGACACTTAAAGTCCATCTGTGGGGTACACCATAGATTTTTATGACGAGTTACAATTAAGGCTCTAGAAATGAATGAATACTTAAATAACAGTGGACCCTCTGGAGGTTAAGAGTTATTTTGTGACCCTTTGATATTCTCAAAAATAGATGACCCGGGCCTTGGAGCAAGGCTACTGAAAAATTGATAAAAAGGACATACATGCTTTCTTATAATAATACATGTGAAATTAAATTCGGGATCCCGAATTTAATTCAAAAAATCGCCATAACAGAAAAAGTAAGCATGTTAAAGCCATATCATTTGGAGGGCATTCATATCTTCTTAAAAACAAAGCCGATAAGCTAAAAAAATCGAAAGTCATGGGTGACAGGGGGCGCTTCATTTTTAACACTTTATACATGGGGGAAGGAAGATCTTTCGATGGCAACGGGAAAAATGAATCAGCAACACACTCTGAATTTTTGCATCGAGATTGTGCATGCGCTAATATGACGTACCAAATGTAAATAAACAAGACGAACAAATTATCCCGGGAAATTTTCTCTTCAATTATCAGCAATGTGTGGCTTGCTTAGACACGTACCTTTATATAAATGATTTTTAAATTCATTTTGACTCGAAGATCTCCGTAAAATAAAAGTTCCGCCCCCGTCCGCTGGGTAGGCCTAGCGATGCCAGTGGCAGTGGCATTGCCATCGAAATTCTGCATGTCTGAATTCCAAATAAAATAGGGAAAAAAAGATGGAAAAGAATTTGGTAAGAATAATATGTTTAAGAAAATGTTAAGCTATTTTAAAATCTATTTAATTGACATTAAAAAAAAGGAGTCACGGGCCGGTCTCGAACCCGCGACCTCTCGCTTATCAAGCAAGCACTTTTACCGACTGGGACACTCGTGCCGGTTGGATGTGCGGAACATATTATTCTTATATTACGTAAAGTAATTCTTATTGCAATGTACGAAAACTACAGGTATCATTTTGAATTTAATATCACATTTGGGGTCAAATTCTGTCAAAAATAGTTATATTTATGCAAACATAATGTTATTTTTACAATCATTATAGTTTTAGACAAAATCGTAGCAAATTTACCTCTGGCCATCAGCGCTACAACCCGGTGAGAACCCCGAAGTGCGAAAACATGTGTGTATCAGACTCTGTAACGCATTGATAAACATCGCTGTACAATGCTTCTATTGCAAGTGAAGTCGTCTTGAGTTACGTAGAATAATCGGGCAACTGGCGAAGTTTAAATTATCCTGGCAATACATTGTAGCGGGAAACATTATACAACGGCGCGAAATTCATTAAACAAAGTCCTTTTATCTCAAAATTTTGTCGATGCATTTTTTTTGCTGTTTTCTTTCTAAAATTTCACGTTCTTTATTTGCCTTTATAGTATTGCTTTAATGTTTATCCTATCTGTGAGATCAACTTTAAATCCAATGTAAACACAGCTGTGTTTCTAAATCTGCCAGGCAAACTAACCTGACAGATGGTAATCATGCTCATTAAAAGTGTGAAAGGGTCTGATTTTTACCCACCAGTGTGGTGTCATATGACTTTGGAAAAAGGTGTAGTTTTTAAAACAATTTACGCTATATAGGGTTGTAAATGTCTGTTACCTCCGCCATTAAGGGTCAATTTTTACTTAACGTACTTAACACGTAAGTGCATAAGGAGTTTTAGAATCCCGTTAGTGCATGGACCATTATAATGCTACTTTTCATTTACATATTCAAGACAAACTACAGACTTAACGCTACAATTCGTAAATCTACAAAAATACATACACTAATGCATTATGAAAACATAGAATATAAATTATGCAGTAAGAAACAGGTGAGATTTGAGGAGGCTCTTGAAGCAGCTGATGGAGGTGGCCTAGCGGATGTGTTGCAGCAGATTGTTCCACATTCGAGAGACCTGCAACCTGGAAAGACTGATTATCGAAACGACAATTTGCCAAGAGGGGCATGTAACCTGTTGAGATCGAAAGAAGAACGAAGCAAATGTTGTCTCTTGCTCTGTGGTGAATACAAGTGAACGGTATTTTGCAAATAATCTGAAGCAATGCCATGGACACATTGATAAATAATGATTTTTAAATAAATAAATGAATAATTTTTACATCATCTAACGCCATTTTGGGAACAATTTGCTGTCAACAATTACGCCATTTGGGGTCCAATTTTGGGGTGCTGTGCCGTGAGCATGAGTACCACGTTCATGTGCAAGTGGTCTTCGGCCATCTTCATCAAGTTAAGAAGTACCTTGCAAGTGCACAATCTGAAACATAAATGTTGTGACAACCGATGTGTTTACTTTGCGGGGTTGGAACTTATTTCATCCAAGATGCCCTGCTCAAAACACGTCGAGTAACATATTAAATTAATTATCATGTCGTGCAGATTACCAATATATATAGAGGTTATCCGTGTTTTGGATTAGCGGCCATCTTTGCGGGAATGCTATACAATATTCACAGACCATTCAGGAGAGCAGCACCAGGAACGTCATGCACGTTAGCATTATTAACTGCTTCAAAATAGCCCGCCAGATTCAGGGTCATTGATTGAATAAAGATTACTAAGGGAATGACCTCTTTTGTTTGCGATCACACATGAGTGAAGTGGATACTCTCTATACGCTTATGTACCTTGATGGTTGGTAGGGGAGACACGTAAACTAATCGGCAACAGCTTGCCGTTATGTGAACTAGACGGAAAAGTCACATCTGATGGGAACATATTCAATGTGATGCTTTAAAATCACAAATATAGTACCCAGGCACACAAATGCGTGAAAAAAAGGAATTAATGATACATTAAAGATTAGTGGAGAAATAGACTTTTCCGACTAGTATACCATTACCACATTGCCGATTAGTTTACGTGTCTCCCCTCAATAAGATATAATACAAACATTGATCAGAGTTTAAACGAGGTCAAAGTTTCAACAAGGTCCGATTTGTACAAATGACATACCAAATTGTTTGGTTTGTCTTGTACATTTTTAGCATATATAGGTTTAGGTTGTTTGGACTGACTTTAAGAAAATTACAATTTTTTGACTGGCGACCATGATTGTACAGAAGAAGTACTTAACTGCAAAACATTGATTATTGATAAAAATCAATAATCGATACAGGATTCTAAATCACCATAATTGATTAACCTCAATATACAATAACATTGTAACATATACGTATTATAAACCCAATTTTGCTTATAGAAGTTATAAGAAGTGAGAACTTTAAATGCTTATATCTTAAAACTAGTATTTTGTCAGTTCAGTAGTTTTTGTACTACCCCAGATAGCAAAGCTTAGTTGGACCAACTTTGGGCAAATGTCGACAGTTACGTTGGGCCAATGTACACAAAATGATGTAGGGCCCATGTCTTTTTGTCCATCGGGCCATCGCCATTCCTATATTGGCATTCTGACGGTTGGCTGAACGTTGGGCCAATGAAAAGCCAATGTGTTACAAAATCATACAGATAGCAAATGATATCGGGCCTGTGATTTTTACCAAGTGGATTTCTCCCACTCAGTAAAGAAGTGGTACCCTCCACAATGATGGGAGGACACGCCAAGTATGTCTTGCTTTGCTGCCTTGTTTAAAATAGCACAGGTATTGCAAAAACACAAGTATACCATATGTTCAAATACTACATGAGGTCACTACTGAAATGTACATAATTTCTGTGGTGTCTTGGTTCATTTTGTATGCATATTTCACTTCAAAACCTTGAACTCAAGTTCATGTATTTGTAGAAAATATAAATTGAGGTAGAAACTGGCGTAAAATAGCTTAATTAGGATGAAATTAACCCAAACTAGAAATTTATCTGGCCAAATAAGATCGGTCTATTAGCTCCACCCACATTCTATTACGTCATGAACGTCGGTCTAATGTCGGTTTACAACCCATCTTCCAACCAAATTACATGATGTTTATCCAACGTTGACCCAACATCGGCTCGTTGACATATCAAATTGCAGTAGAATTTTTAACAAACAAATTCATTAGTAATATGTTTAAAAACATCCCTTCCACAAAATAATTTATACTTGATGAAGCATAAGTAAAATGACCTTTAACCCTTGTTCTCCGAAAGGGTGGGGGTGTTCCCCTAAGCTTTCCCCCGCTTCATAAAAACGCAAAAGCAACCGGCCCCAGGGGAAAAACCTTAGGGGAACACCCCCACCCCTTCGGAGGTGTTCCCCTAAGGTTTTTCCCCGCTTCATAAAAACGCAAAAGCAACCGGCCCCATGCATTTGGGTAATCTCTTTTACATCCTTTGCGGTCATTGTGATGAAAAAACTAGGGGGCACCACCTAAGGTGGGGTTAGAGTAGGCCGTCAAAGTTGGGGTGTAGGGGGGTTGGGGAAATCCCGGAAGTTTTTAAGTCGCCATTTTGAAAAATTAATGCATGCTATAAGACTCAAATTCACAGGACATGTTAGAATTATCATTTCCCGTCTTAATTAGCAAAAAAACCGATGAAAATCCGTTATTTAGAACTTTTAGAGCAAAATTTTGATTTTGGTGACCATTTTTGCCATAATGTAATTTTGCCTGATTTTCCAAAATATCGTTTTATTACGTAACATCCGAATAGAAAGAAATTTAGCATCAATAACATTTTTACTGACAATAACAGATATAGAAGCTGTCGACGATGCCGTGGCAACAGCAGACCTACAATTGGTGCCAAATCCTGAAACAGCAACATTTGCTATGGACACCGACCTCAGTACAACGTTTGATGTTACGGCATTAGAAGACACCTTAAGTGAAGGATTTGAGTGTCATGAACTCCGTCTGATAGCAGTTGACGCCACGACAAATCCGACAACAGCCGCAACTGCCATTGGGAGCATTGGATCTACCAGGGTTTGCATCAATGACACCACATGTAAGTAATAACATAGACCAAGGTATAGTATAGGTCCGATCTATATTATTCTTTGATCAACACCAAAGACAGTGGAGAGTGGACAAGCCTCAGCTTTATTCAAGCCAAACAAGCGCCCCAATACACACAATAATGGAGAAGAATTACGAAGGAAAGTGCAGAAGTGGTCCCCAATCGCCAGAATTTGGCGGTTGCAAACAAATAACAAGTAAATAAGTATAGATGGGCCTCTGCACATCGTGTATTGTAATACTATTGATACAGATATACGTGTGCGTAGCTGAACACTGCTGAACATAGCACACGTATCTACGGTGCGCGTGTATTATATTTACTTGCGAATGAAGAAAAATCTCATAATTTCCGCTTAGTGTTGATCAAAGTACAGTATAGTGGTAACTGGTAACCAATGTCCAATAACTTTATTTTCTTTTTTTGTATTTATTCCTTGTGCTTGGGTCTGGTGGTGGGAGAAAAATACAAAGATTCTACACCAGACCCCATCTCATAATTTTTATCATATACCGCATTAATGAATTTAACAGAGTTGATTGGCTATAACACGATCACGTGATTTCAAATAGCTATAACCAGATAGCGCTAAATAGTATTTTTGTAAGTACTATTTAGCACTTTTAAAAATACTATTTAGCCCTGACGGTATCTACCTCATACGCAAAGCAACTTTTACGCACTAAATTACGCGCGCACTTACCTACGCAGACATTCTTTGTAAGCATTGCGTGAGAGAATTTCTAGAAAGATTTTTTTTTACTAAATTAGCCCGAATTTTGGCAGATAAAAATTACATAAAAACAAAAAAATTATTAATGCGGTATAAAAAACAAATATATACTGACTTTTTCAGATCTCTGGATTAAATCTATGAACCTTCAGTGACTAAAATTTTTTATTTTAGTCACTTCGAGTTCATAGTTTTAACCAGAAATCTTCAAGTCAGTATATATTTGTATACTATATTACACAGATAGATTCATAAAAACACAATATAATAGCAAATACTGTATGTAAAAGCACCAGTGTGAAACAGGGGCTGGTGATAATACCATAAAATCAAGCATAGGTTTTAAAAGAACACACAAGCCCAATGTCCAATAAATTCATTGTCATTTTAAAAGAGCTGAGAATAGTTTACACGTACCCTGGCAACAGAAAGGTAATTTTATCAATAAGTGCTACTATCGTGATAATAAGCAAAATTGCTTGCATATTTGTGTACGCAATAATTGGCAAAAATGTAAGAGGCGTATTGCGTTGTAGTCAAGTTTTTCTAGCACGCGACCAGAACTTAGTGTTTGGTCACGACATAGACATGGAGTATAATAAGTCTAACCATAATAGGCTGAGGCACTCAGAGCGTTGGCTCAGCGAAGGACAGGGTCATGACATCTGCGTGTGCGTTGTTTATCATCACACAACTGCAACTGACGCTGTGCGTGTCACACGTACGTGTGGCACGTGCAGAATAATGAATGAGCCATGCAAAATGCAAGTAGTTTTACGTCTTGACACTTTGTCAGACAACATGGCCGTGTACAGTTGCAGCATTGCGAAAGTGTACAAGCTTTATTACATTGCAACCCAAATAAGCTACAACATAAAAGCGTGCGTAATATATATAGTACTCAAACTACCTACAGCATATGTTTTATATATATGATTTAACTATAACGTCATAATTACCGAAATTCGGAAAATTGACATTTGTATGGAACATATACATGTAGTTTAAAAATTAAACGGTCACTGTAAACCCTTAAAACGTGGTAGGGTCGATTTTGGACGCTAAAATAAGCGCAAAGGATTTACAGGTACAGTATATCAATTAGCGCTGCGTTTAAGATGTTTTTAGTGTCAGAAATTAGTTCGGTACCTTCTTCGTAGAACTAGGGTTAAAAGTTAAATATGTGGTTTGACGCAATGAATGCCCCTTTGATCATGCCCATCTAAAATGACTAAGTATAGTTATGGAGAACACTCGACAGGTGTCCACCACAGTGACAACTTGCAAAAAATAACGGCTAACCACTTTTGTCGTTCTTCTTCTTGTTGTTAAAATTTAGGGGCGGCTTCTGGTCTGCAGTTTGCTATGATTTATTCCGGTTGAACCGCCAGGCAACTGCTGGTATAATGAAATACAGCGTCCGTGTGACTGAAATGTCCTAGCTACTGTTAAATTGTGTCACGTACTTGTACATGTGCGATCAATAAATCATCGATTGCGATTTATTCCGTGTAGTTCAATTAGACCCGGACGCCTGGTTTGGGGGGAACACTCAGTCTCATTACACCGGTTTAGTTTTGGAGCGACCCCTTATTTCGTTTGTGAAGAAAGCATTAAGAGTATTTGATTCGTATTATAAGTAAAAAAAAATCACTTTAAGGGCACGAGGAATCCACATGCTCAGGAAAATGTGAATCCTAACTATTTTGCTATCATGAAAAGATAAATAGTTTCCACTGCCTTTGCGGGAACTCGAACCATGGATTATGGCAGGAGTTTGTCATGCATTACGAAGCGAGCGCTCTACCGCTGAGCTATCAAGGCATTGTTGAGATCGTGAACTAAAATCTAAAACATATACATTAGAATGCCGTATTTTTCTTTTGTTTACATAAAAATTGCAATTTTTGCCTCATTGGAATGCTCGATTTGTAAGTAAATTATGCGAATGCGTATATCAGACAAAATGTAGATAATGTAGATACTAAAATCAGGCTATTCACAGCTCAAACAAGGCGAACTCAGAGTCATAATTCACGCCTGGTTTTTCGGGCAAAACAACGCGGGTTTGTTACATTATCATTCAAAATCAACACAACACATTTATAAAATATTAATTGTAATTCAATAAAAAGTATCAAGCCTACAATCTGTCAAAATTTGAAAACAGGCGAATCGTTCGAACATCATGAAATTTTAAGGTTTCGGCGAAAAAGGTGTAAATTTTTCGAAGTAGTTTATTGACGTAATTTTGACCTTGATAATGGACGTGAAATCACTACTAAAGTCTTATGTATAAACTAGAGACTCTATTACATATGTACGCCAAAAATTGTATTATATTGATTTGTGTAAGTAGGTAAAATGTTGCAGTAAAGATGCCGTTGGCAAAAATGGCACCCATTTAGGGACCGTAGCCTTAATCATGTCTACAAGGTAATGTAACTCAGTGTCTAGCTTAGATCTCTTGTTATTCATAATGAAAATTATCAAACACAACACTACTGAAACATTTACCGGTTACCTATATCTATTACAAATTTATTGTAGAAAATGCAGTAGTAGCGTCCTATTTGCTTGTACTCGTTTCTTGTAAAATGATCTCTATCTCACCACATGGTACTTACAGAGAATAACCAATTAAATCTTTTATGAATGCAAATTATGATATCTGATTAAAATACAGAAATAATAAATACAAGTGTTTTGGATTATACCTGATTGACTAATTTGTATATTTTACCTTACAGCCTCATTTTGGATCGAAGCGAAGCAGTTGATAGCGTTTGAAGGAGAAATGCTAGAGGTTAAATACCATAGAGGGGGATATCTTGAGCGCTCCGATGAAATCAGTGAGAAAAAAAAATCGTTTTTATATTTAATCGTACATTTTGTAAACTTTACTAAGCTTAATACCTTAAAGCAATACTTTAAGATTTTAATCATGAAGAAATAAGGGTATTTTGTCAAAAAAGTGTATTTGGTACAGAAAAATGGATAAAAAGCGCATGCATGCATTTCATTCAACAAATGGCCATAACAGAAATGTAACTATGTTTCAGCAAAATTATTTGGAGAGTATTTAGAAATAACTACCAAAAACAAAACCCGATAAGCTTAACAATTCAAAAGTCATGGGTGACAGGGGGTGCTACAATTTAAACACTTTATAGTATTGCTTTAAGTAAATTCAATTTTATACAAATCATAATTCTCAGTGCCCAACAAAGTTAAAATGCTGTATGAGCTTTTATAAAGCAGAGCAGATAATCTTATAGGTATGCGATCCACTCCCATGCTTAAATGATGTATATGTTTGATATAGTATAGATCCGTCTCATAAGCTATGAAATATAATTAATCATCTGTTCATTATGCAGGATTTCTTCAAGGGAAAAGGAAGTAACTTGCAATATATCTACAATGTATGTACATACTGCGTTTTAATTTGAAGGGCAGATATTTAGATTCATATCGTTTTGTCATTCCAGCCGTGGCGTATAACCCCGGACGAGCCACTACCGCAGATTATACGCCTCCTGGTTCTACTACCATCACGTTTGATGTAGGTGACAAAACAAAATCACAAATGATACCAATAACCGCTGACGAAACATTGGAATACTTGGAGACGTTCACTATTGCCATACAAGCGCTCTCAGCAACGTTAAGTCCAAAGGCTTTTCTGCACTCCCCTTCAACATTGGAAGTCTTTATTCTTGATCGTAAGTTTATAACTAATACATGATGGTATAAATTAGAAGGAACACTAAAACATGATTAGGCCATATGCAGACTCCTCTTTCATATACAATATTTTGCTTATAATATTCTTTGCTGACGACAAAATGACGTAGGTCATCGAATAAAACTCCGGAATAATATTGTAGAATAATTCTTTATTGCACTTAAATCCTGTTTTTTTTTTGAAATAAATATTGGTAATCCCCTAAGGGTCTTTCCCCGCGTCATAACAACGCAAAAGCAAACGGCCCCAGGCATTTGAGATATCTCTTTTACATCATTTGCGGTCATTTTAATGAAAAAACTAGGGGTACTATGTAAGTAGGGGTTAGGGGTACTATGTAAGGATGGGTTAGGGTAGTTGGGGTGTAGGGGGTGGGGGGTGAAATCCCAGAAGTTTTTAGATCGCCATTTTGAAAAAAAAAAGTATGCACGCTATAAGACTCAAACTTACAAGACATGTTAGAATCATCATTTTCCTTCGTAATTAGTAAAAAACTGGACAAAATCCGTTATTTAGAGCTTTTATAGCAACAGAATAGCGCTCAACACTAAAAACAATAATTGCAAATATATTAGTTAGGGTCAAATTTTAGTTCTTTTTGAGCTACCAAATATTTTGTGTAACAAGTCTTTGTTATCTTATAATCTAGTAATATAATTCCAATGCATCTTCTAATCAATAACGGATAATTGGTGTTGTACAGTGTGTCCCAATAAAAACGCAACAAACTTTGAACTTTTCTTTTGAGAGAACAGAGCACAATGTTGAACAAACGTTGTAATAATATAATAGAGTAGACCATTGACTTTTACTGAATCAAAAGTTATTGCACATTTTGTAAAAACCCGAAAAATCTAGATGGTCTGATTTGTAAATCTGTACTGATTCACCTCTAGTAACGTAATGGGGCACACTCTGAATGGAAATTGCTATAACCATCACATGATTAGGAGAAGCATCCTTTGAATCCATTTCATGACAAAAGTTAATGAGGATATGCTGGTATTAAGCATGTTGTTGCGTCTGGTTGACTTGATCTGTTACGTCCCCTTGACGAGTCAGATGAATCACTAACATATTTGAGTTCTTTAAACTCCTTTGTCTTCATGTTTTCGGTGGTTTCTGTTTGAGACTTGTGAAAAACAGTATTATTGGTTGACATCTTTCATTAGAATCCTTTTTTTTTTGTAGAGAAATCGGATCCTTAACTACCCGATTGTCTCACCAATAGTAACAGATTCAAGGAATAGGTGCATCAGGATGATCCGTATTTTAATTTGAAAATTTTGACCTGTTTCAGTTAAAGATGAACTTAAAATATCACTTAATGTTAGGTACATGTTAGGTAAGATTTGTTTGGATTGATTTTATATTAGAATTTAAGATAACAAAGACTTCTTGCACCAAATATTTGGTAGCTCAAAAGAACTATGTTTTGACCCTTATATCAACATATGGTCTACAAGAAATTGAAGTCATGAGTAGGTCACCAACTACAATAAAACTGAATCCACACAGAAGTCAATAGGTGCTACGCATTGACTAATTATAATAAAACTCAAGATTGTTCAAGGAATTCTGTCGGATGACAATCGACATAGATCTTACCTTCATGCTTGTTCGGTTTGATTGATTTGAACAACAGAGTGACAAAAGTATTCCTAAGCCTTCAGTTCAAATCCTCTCAACAACGGAAAGATATGTGAAACAGTGTATTTGTACTTATATGCTAGTTCGATATTTTGAATTCGTCCCCGCTGCTATCTCCTAGCCCTTAACCATGCGGTGCTCTTACCACTTATATACCAGAAGTGACATGAATTCAAAGGCTTTAGTTTAGGTCATGCATAGTGCTTACCCTCGCCGCACTACGATGGTTTGGATATGAAGAGGCGGGCCAGCAACCCATGACCTTGATTAATTCAAGTAATTTAAGAAGCCAAAATGGACAGAACACACGAGAGTGACATAGATAATTTGGATATGAACTCCGTCCTTCCATAAATTTGTTGCCATCGTTGAAACCTTACTGGAGGTCTACCCTAACCCATAATTGCGCCATTAACTTATACTACTAAAAAAAAAGGCCAAAGCACGGGATGTCTGCCCTATCCCATAATAGACGAGGCCAGAGCAGTGGAGGTCTGCCCTATCCCATAATTGCATCATAACGGAATGCTACTAAAAGAAGAGGTCAGAGCAGGGGAGGTCTGCCCTATCCCATAATTGCACAATAACGGATGCTACTAAAAGAAGAGGTCAGAGCAGTGGAGGTCTGCCCTATCCCATAATTGCATCATGACTGAATGCTACTAAAAGAAGAGGTCAGAGCAGGGGAGGTTTGACCTATCCCATAATTGCATCATAACGGAATGCTACTAAAAGAAGAGGCCAGAGCAGGGGAGGTCTGCCCTATCCCATAATTGCACCATGACTGAATTCTACTAAAAGAAGAGGTCAGAGCAGGGGAGGTCTGCCCTATCCCATAATTGCTTCATAACGGAATTCTACTAAAAGAAGAGGTCAGAGCAGGGGAGGTCTGCCCTATCCCATAATTGCATCATAACGGAATTCTACTAAAAGAAGAGGTCAGAGCAGGGGAGGTCTGCCCTATCCCATAATTGCACAATAACGGAATGCTACTAAAAGAAGAGGTCAGAGCAGTGGAGGTCTGTCCTATCCCATAATTGCACCATGACTGAATTCTACTAAAAGAAGAGGTCAGAGCAGGGGAGGTTTTCCCTATCCCATAATTGCACAATAACGGAATTCTACTAAAAGAAGAGGTCAGAGCAGGGGAGGTCTGCCCTATCCCATAATTGCATCATAACGGAATTCAGAGCAGGGGAGGTTTTCCCTATCCCATAATTGCACAATAACGGAATTCTACTAAAAGAAGAGGTCAGAGCAGGGGAGGTCTGCCCTATCCCATAATTGCATCATAACGGAATGCTACTAAAAGAAGAGGTCAGAGCAGTGGAGGTCTGCCCTATCCCATAATTGCTTCATAACTGAATTCTACTAAAAGAAGAGGTCAGAGCAGGGGAGGTTTGCCCTATCCCATAATTGCACAATAACGGATGCTACTAAAAGAAGAGGTCAGAGCAGGGGTGGTCTGCTCTATCCCATAATTGCACCATGACTGAATTCTACTAAACGAAGAGGTCAGAGCAGTGGAGGTCTGCCCTATCCCATAATTGCATCATAACGGAATGCTACTAAAAGAAGAGGTCAGAGCAGGGGAGGTCTGTCCTATCCCATAATTGCACCATGACTGAATTCTACTAAAAGAAGAGGTCAGAGCAGGGGAGGTCTGCCCTATCCCATAATTGCTTCATAACTGAATTCTACTAAAAGAAGAGGTCAGAGCAGGGGAGGTCTGCCCTATCCCATAATTGCTTCATAACGGAATTCTACTAAAAGAAGAGGTCAGAGCAGGGGAGGTTTGCCCTATCCCATAATTGCTTCATAACTGAATTCTACTAAAAGAAGAGGTCAGAGTAGGGGAGGTCTGCCCTATCCCATAATTGCACCATGACTGAATTCTACTAAACGAAGAGGTCAGAGCAGTGGAGGTCTGCCCTATCCCATAATTGCATCATAACGGAATTCTACTGAAAGAAGAGGTCAGAGCAGTGGAGGTCTGCCCAACTGAATTCTACTAAAAGAAGAGGTCAGAGCAGTGGAGGTCTGCCGTATCCCATAATTGCACCATGACTGAATTCTACTAAACGAAGAGGTCAGAGCAGTGGAGGTCTGCCCTATCCCATAATTGCATCATAACGGAATTCTACTGAAAGAAGAGGTCAGAGCAGTGGAGGTCTGCCCTATCCCATAATTGCTCCATAACGGAATTCTACTAAAAGAAGAGGTCAGTGGAGGTCTGCCCTATCCCATAATTGCATCATAACGGAATTCTACTGAAAGAAGAGGTCAGAGCAGTGGAGGTCTGCCCTATCCCATAATTGCTCCATAACGGAATTCTACTAAAAGAAGAGGTCAGAGCAGGGTAGGTCTGCCCTATCCCATAATTGCATCATAACGGAATGCTACTAAAAGAAGAGGTCAGAGCAGGGGAGGTATGCCCTATCCCATAATTGCATCATAACTGGATGCTACTAAAAGAAGAGGTCAGAGCAGGGGAGGTCTGCCCTATCCCATAATTGCACCATGACTGAATTCTACTAAAAGAAGAGGTCAGAGCA
>JXSR01S009410.1:0-21208 GCA_000969725.1 Ophiothrix spiculata
GCTAACCGTGCGTACTATCCATCAAGCTTAATTGTGACCAGGCCATAATTAAATGCTGTTTCTTTCTTTAATTAAGCGTGTTATCTACCGTGCAACAGAGTTTATGCATTAGGCCTATTATAATTAAAGTGTTTAAGCTATCTCTAATAAGGCGTACTGCCTTGCAAGGCACATTTGAAACTGACCACCAGCTATTTACTGATAAAGCCATGAACTTGAAACTTTGCTGTTGAGATAAAATCATAATATCTTTATATAACCTAGACCTATAGAGCTAACTTTGACTGACTTAACATTCTCAATTTTGTTATATAAATGAATCATGATATCTCAACTATATCTATAACTTAAGCATATCCAAATGTTTTACTTTAAAAATTATAGTATTTGGCATTGTATTAATACTATCTACACACCAGACATACCTAAACTTGTACAATATTAATTAATACATAAGTTTAAATAAATGATGACCCTATATTTAGACTCTGACGTCATTAATCGATTTATAATCGATATATCGGGAAGGCCTTATCACTCTGACGTCATTAATCGATATATCGGGAGGGCGCTATCACTATGACGTCATCAATCAATTTTTGTGCTGAAGTACCAACATCACTACTCTTCTGATTTTTTCTTTTTTCTTTTCTTTTTCATCTTCTTTTCCTCCTTTTTTCTTCTTTCTTCCTCCTTATTTCAAAATGGATGATATCCCGGATTCAAATAAAAAAAATTGCAGCATGCTGAACATACTTAATGAGCCAGTAAAATGGTATTAGCCCTAATGTATTGAACACCATGATTCTAGAACCATTTTTACGCATAAAAAGTGCAAAAATGTTGCAAATTTATGCTGTCATGTTTAATCAACCCCAGTCTCTATATCATGCTGGTAATTTTGCAAACCCATTAACCCAGACCAATATGTTAAAAGGCACATCGGCAGGATTTTGGTGGGGATGTAGTCTTTTATATAAAAAGCTTTTTGCATTTGCATACAGGGATGCTTTAGTGCATTATTTTACTGTAAGAGATGGGACAATGGCGTAAACAGAATTTCAACATTAGGGTGCAAACTTTTACGAGACTTAAAAGGTAGACCAATTTTTTTTCAACATAACTTTTGAAAACTGACAAAAAAAAACCCTGTTTCACAGCTAGTGCACATACAACTATTTTTACATTCTATGGCTCAATTATGAAGTCAATTTTGTGATAATTTGTGCACCTTTTCTAACAAATTGGTTCAAGTTTTACTCAAAACTGTTGTCGTTCAAAATAAAACAACTCTTTCACTTCAAATTTCTGACAGTGGTACAAAGTTTCTTACAGGTGACCTTTTCCGACTAACATACAAAATATTGGGGGTGCGGCTGCATCCCTGTAATGCATGTTCATGGTTTACAGAAAATACAGAATCATTTGCTGGAAACAAATGTTTTAACCATGTCCTTTCCAGCACTGTATCCAGTAGTACATGAAAACAAAGAACCTAATGGTTCTACACAGATGCTCCATGGGTTCTCTACAGAACCAATAAAGGGTTGCTGACTAGAGATTGATGCTTTGTAGAACCTTGAATGTTAAAGAACATAATGAGAACCAGTTGTGAAGAACCTTGAAAGGATCAAACTATAGAACCATTCAAATGTTAATTTTGCCAGAAAGAATCCTATTTCATCAAAAATATATATAAGGCAATTTAAAATTAATCGTTTGTCTCAAAGCTCCCGCACGCATTAATGTCTGCGTTAGTTTTACAAATGTAGAAAAATATATTTGTTCCTGGTTTTTGTTGTTGAAAATAGTAAAATTCCAAACTCTGATTTTGTGTTCACAAATTTTTTGCAAATTTGATTTATTCAAGAAGCTCCTATATATCCAAATAAAATGCATATAAGTCATCACTTCCATATCGAAACGAACAGAGCATTCGAAATAGATGATCAACGGTGATGAAAGTGCAAATCCATGGTGTATCTAACCAAAAAATTGGATGGTTGTTACATGTACACCAAACCAAATCCAGTAATTCTTTGTGCCAGGATATTTTATTTGAGATAGTTAAAAAGGCCATTATTAATATTAATTGTATCATGTAAATATATGATGGGGTACAATGGAACTCTTTTCTTTATCTCAAAAAAAAATCTTAAAAAAAAACAAGATAAAAAATCTATACAAATTAAAAGGTTCTGTTAAAATTGAACCTTTTAATTTTTCTTTATATTCATAAGGGTTCAATATAAAAAGAGAGCTTTTATTTTCTGAAAGTGGATGCGACTATATCAGCCCAGCCCAAGTAAAATAAGCTAAGTGATTTTGTTTGCCTAGTTTTAATAGAACTGTTGAATGTACCTCTTAAGCTTGAATGCAACAAGACAGTTAATGATGATTCATAAAGATATAAGTTGGTGGAATTGTATCTTTAAACGTAGAGTATATATGACCTTTCATTTAGGCTATGATGGCGGATCTGGATCCAGACATCAATACGAATGAATATCAAGATATCCGTGTTGCGAGACATTTCCAATATTAAGATGCAATATAAATTCAATGTAGTGGAATTCATGGAAGTAAATAACACATAATCTTGTGATTTAATGTAGTATGAGTTTCCCTGTTGAAGGCAGTTAGATATTAAACTAGCAGGGGTCTATGAGATAAAATGTGAATGCAACAAGACAGGTACTGATGATTCATAAAGATATAGGTTGGTGGAATTGTATCTTTAAACATAGAGTATATGAGTATATATGACCTTTCATCTAGGCTATGATGGGGATCTAGATCCAGACATTAAATACGAATGAATATCAAGATATCTGTGTTGCGAGACATTTCCAATATTAAGATGCAGTTCAAATTCAGTGCAGTGGTATTCATAATCTTGCAATTTATTGTAGCGTATGTTCCCCTGGTGAAGGCAGTTGGATATTGTATTTGCAGGGGTCCTCGGGACAAAATATGAATAAAAGGGATTTTATTATTGTTTAGAAACATCAAAAACATCAATTAAATTTTATCCAAAATCAAATATATATATCAAAATTGTTTTGATAAACTTTTAAATCTGAATACAATAAATTATGTAGTAATTGCTGATTCATAAAGATGATGGATATTTTTGCAGAATTTAATCTTCAAGCATCAACTAATATGACCTGGGCTTTGATGGCAAATCTAGATCTAGTACAAATACATATCAAGATATACATGTTGCGAGACATTTTCAGTATTAAGATGCAGTATAAATTCAGTGTACTGGAATTCATAGGAGTAGATACCTCATAATCTTGCAATTTATTGTAGCGTAAGTTTCCCCCAGTAAAGGCAGTTGGATACTAAAGTTGCAGGGGTCTACGAGACAAAATATATAGGAGCATATGAGTGGTATATTGTTTTCTGATGATATCAGTTTAATGTTTGAGAAAGGTGCTCTGTTATTCTTGATGTTATGAAATGGTTGAATGAAATGTATTCATAAGGGGAGGGGAGACATTGATATCTACTGTAACAATATAGTTTTTTTTATATTTCTTAAAATTTCTAAATTTAATATTTTAGAATAAACCTGATATGTCCGTATATGTTTTTTTTGTCACTCTAGACAAAAATCACCTAGGTTATTGAGATCAATGAAATGACATTTTATATCTTTGATTTCTTTTAACTGAGTGTTCAAATGGATAAAAACATGTTGCCTGTCAATAAATGTCATACGTTAAATTAGATAATTACAACAATACCGATTATATGTAAGTCTAAAAATACTGTTGCATTTAAAAAATGCCATTGCATTTATAAAATACCATCGCATACTTGCCTATAGATATTGAAGTAGTCCCCCTTCCCCTGTTTTACTGTAATGGAATACATCCAGCTTTAATGTAACAGAATACAACACAGGCTTACAAGTAAATCTTTCAATTTTGGGAAATCAAAAATTGATGGTCGCAATTACTCGCAGATTTACGCTTCATCAGCGGAGACATTATACACTTGATGCGGTGGTTAAGCCGGGGATTTACTAATGGTGTGCACAGGGCGTGGATGATTTGACTTTTGACTAAAGACAAAAAAAGAGACGCAATTTGACGAGAGTAATCTGTCTGGAAATTGGAATGACTTTTGTAACATAATTTCTTTAGATTTTCAGGATCTTATTTGTGTGCATTTGTACTATTTCAAAGATTGGAGGAATCGGTGTGGTGTAATTGCAATTTTATCGTATCTTGATTTAGAACAGCTTATTTGTAATTGAGGTGTCAAGGTGAATTCGTGAATCGACTATCTGTGAAAATGTTGGTCACGTTGGCATTTGCGGAAAATGTTGTAAGTGTAAATACAAATGGTGAAAATGATAGCCTATATATTTGATTTGATTTGAATTGATCATATCAAATCAAATTAAAGATATGATTAAACTGTCCCAAATCCCTGTTAAAGCAATACTATAAGATTTTGATCAAAAATGTTTTTTACGAAAAACAGCAGAAAATGAAGGAATGTGCCTATCTGAAAGCGTTTTCAAGAGTATTTTGTCCAAAAAATGGTTTGCTTTTGAAAAATGGATAAAAAGCACATGCATGCTTTCCTATTCTACCCAAAACAAACCCAGTAAGCTAAAAAAATCAAAAGTCATGGGTGACATGGGGCGCTTCATTTTTAACACTTTATAGTATTGCTTTAATGATGATGTTCTTTTTTTTCTAATTTCTGTTTAAGCTCTCTTTTTCTAATTCCTAATAATGATTTGATCACAAAACATACTGGCGTAAAATAATTCTTGGAAACAAGGTTTTTAAATGTTTTGAAATTAAAGTATAATATAGAAAGTTGTTAAGTATGAAACCATTGAGAAAGACATATTTTAAAAATGAGCCAGACATGGGTGTCTGATACCTACAGCAACATTTGCTATGAAAAAGGTATCATTTATTATGTTTCAAAACCATTTTGGTTAACATACTTTACTAGAACAATAGAACCAATTTCAATTGTCTTTAAAAATGCCATCAGCAAGTATAAGAATAATAAAGATTCCTCGGCACTAATAAAAGTTCCAGCTGCATGCATTGTCTTGCAATAACTTGTTTCATTTAGCCAACCTTGTTTTTCCATTAGCAAAATGGGAGCTTTTAGTAATGATTTTTGTGAAAAGATGGTTAATGTCAATTGAATTTGGAAATTGATTTTTAGAGTGAGCAGCGTTTGCAAGGGATGCGTTTATAGAACGAGGGTTAATAAAATTGTATTCGATTGGCCTTGTTGGAAGGTAAAAAGGTATGTTTGGTGGCACAGATAGAATGTTATTTTTAAGCAATTTTAAAAACAGGTTGGATACAAGGGGGGGGGGGTGAAAATCTTCACTCATTCAATGTCAATTTGTGGAAAGTTTTGAGCCACATTTTTTACTGTACAACAATGCAATTTTGAAAATGCTTAGTAAACATGCAAAAAAATGACATTTTTACATTAAAAATTATTAAAACAGTTCATGAAAATGATAGAAAATATGAAATAAATCTGCATATTTTTAATACATTCAACAGAAAATATAGGACTTACTGATCTTTGAACATGTTTATCTAAATTATACTTTTTACTCTCTGACAAACTTTGACCAACCATAACTTGACTTCTGGAAATCAAGTGAAGTTCATTGAGGTGTCATTTTAAACATGGTCTTTGCAAATATTTAAAAAAAGTGAAGATGACAAGAGGCTGCATTTACGGCTGATTTGGGATGGACTGTCAGAAATGGTCTATTGAAGTTCAACAAGCAGAACTTTGAAAACTAGCTGAGAGTTTGAACCTTGTAATACAACTTCCGATGTTTAATCTTATGTTACTGGGGAAAAGTCAGCAAGAATAAGCTTCTGTACAAAAATGGTGTATTAAATTTCAATTAATCTAGATAGAATTTTTGAAAGCAAGCTGAAATCCAGGCCCTGATAGCCGGTCTTATATAGTGGAGAACCACTCAGTCATGCCACAAATGTGCCACAAGTTCTGATTACCATTTTTGCTATACTATGTGCCCACTATGAGTTTTGAATATTCAAATTAATGCGGCACAGATCAGAGAGTTCCCAAGAAGAGCCAAGCTCTTGTGATTCATGAGATGCGACATCTACGTATTTGAAGAGGAAAATTCTACTCCAAATACGCAATGGCTTTGTCTGGTATTGGTGAATAAGGGTTGGTGAATACTCAAAATGAGTTCAGGGTCATGTGTAAGGACTTTTTTTGAATTAATGATATGCACCATCTTATTTCGAAGGGTAGCACTTGGAATATTCAATGAGTTTTATTGATGTCGCATAGATCTACGGTAGCGGGTCTCATGGATAGAGTTTGAGACATGAATGTGCTTTGGATAATAGGATTGTTCAGATCAGGCCCATAGCCATGGTTTTTTTAAGGGGGTGCAGATTTTCAAAAAGTGGACCTTTGTTTTGGTCGACCCTAAACTAATTTTAGTGGTTTTGACGTAGTGACAAGCAAAAAAGGGAAAAAAAAGAGAAGGTTTTCAGTAGTTTCCCAGCATTTTGTGTAGTATTTTATTAAGAAACGATCTATATTTACGTCTTTTGCTGCTTTAGGTGTATTTTTGGTGGACATTTAGGGAATTTTAATGGATCTTTTTGTTCAGTGTTAAATTTGGGGGTGCAACGCCCCCACGACACCCCTGGCTATGGGCCTGGTTCAGGTGGTTACATGAGTACAGAGGGTTTTTTTAGCATTGGGAGGATGTGTGGTGAAAGTAGGCTTCATATGTTAATGTTGCTGTGGAGTATGCTTTATGGATGAAATTTTTGTTCATCTGGTTATTTGTCTGGATATATTATTTTTTCATTGATGAAATAGCAAATGTTTGTTCCTGTTGAAGAATGAAAATAGAAACACCGCACTCTGTTGAATTTGCATACCTGTTATTAGATGTCAGATGGTGAATTATTATTGTTAGCATAGAACTTCAAGGCCCCACCAGAAAATTACACCATGCTTGATCAAAATTATGATGTATTGTTTTAAGTCATTGCATCACCAAGTGCCAGAATACCTTAATAACATTCTTCAATTACAGAACATTCATGATGCTGAAGACTGTAGACGTCGATTACGCTCGCACTCTGATGCTACGAGATTAAAAGTCTCTCGTACTAAATGACAAGCTGGTGATAAGGTTTTTCAAGTGTGCGGGCCGAGGCTTTGGAACCAGCTTCCTCGTAGCATCAGAGAGGCGTCGTCAGTCTCTGTTTTCAAACAGCAGCTTAAGACATTTTTGTTTCCTGAGAACTGATTTTTCTTTTTTGTTTTATGTAGGATACACATCGGTAAATACGTCCCCATTGACTTTACATGCAAAGTGACCTGTCAATAAACGCCATTTTCTCTACTTAAAAGCGACTGGTTACCTTGTGCTTGGTCTCGATTGAAAGATAATGGACATATCTCTTCTACAAAATGAACAAAAGTATATGGTCAAGGCAAAGTTTTCGAGATACGGCGCATCAAAGTCACGCGTCATTTTGAGTGCGTCCATGCCCATGGGGAAAATAGTGCAAGTGACAAGAAACCCTGTGTTCTCCAAAAGTCATACAATTTCTTCAAAAATGATACAAACAAAATAATTACATCATGATTGATTAAATAAAAGTCCAGTTAGCATGATAAACTGTAAAAATTTTGAGAAAAATAATATTTTCTACATTAATTAATTTTAGGCAACAAAGGTCACTTTCTGCCCGCCAATAGGCATTATCAACCTAGCAGACGACGCTGCACAATTTATTTACCGATGTGGTATCTGTTTTATTTTATTATTGTGTGTAAAGCGCTGTGTTCTTTGTAGAGCGCTATATAAATGCTGATTTATTATTATTATTATTATTATTATTATTATCAATCAATGAAATTAAATTTAAAAGTTTGTGCTGTGCCTATGCTATTCCTCAGTCGACTAAAAAGAAGCAATGTGTGTAACTTTGTAACAGAGATGATTTATGGGTTTATATAACTTACTTAATATCAAGATAGTATCTATATATGTGTCCCGCCGCGGCAAAAGGGTGCAGTTGTCGGCTCCTACATGTTGCTCATTGTAGCATATCTGATGCATACAAATAGCATACATCAGATATGCTACAAGGAGCAACATGTACGAGCCGACAACTGCACCCTTTTGCCGCGGCGGTCCACATATATGGTGCTGTTATAACCCAGTTGAAAATGACAATATTTTCTTTTCTAATTTTTTGCTTTCCTATTCTCTTCCAACTTTTAAACAAATATAGTAGCATATTTAAATCCTTCATTTGTGTCTTTCAGTTAAAATACTTTACAATTGACACTTTCATTTCAGAATTGTGCATGATACTAGCAAAATGTAATTTAACAGTTGGTTTTGGGTTACAGATTTCACAAAGAGAACTTTTCAATGTATCAGAATCGATATTAAAAAGAGCAATTCTTGAGATATTTCTATAGAAGAAGTACATACAAAAGAGAAGTGCTAGAAATTCAAGATTTCGGTAAAATAGAAATATGAAAGAGTGACACAGATCTATGTTAGTCATTTGAAAACCGACACCGCTGTAGATCTTAATACAAACAAGGACCCAATCTTTGTACTATCACGAGTCCGTGCTATAGCATCCTGATCGTCAATTGAGTGACGCAGCATGCGGTATAACGTTTCGCCTTGAACAATGTGCCCATCTACGTTTGGAATTTCCGGTTATGAGGAAATTAAGTGCTGGTTTTTTGAGTGGGATCGCTCGGGATTTAAAGATGTATAATTTCCAGGGTCCTAATAATAAGAGCTCCTATGCTTAAGTGTTAGTGGTTAAGCTAGATGGTCGATAGTTAACATGCCCGGCTTTTCCTGTTAATGTTCTCGGTGACGGAGCTATGTGGTTTTGACTAAGTTGTCAGAATTATGAGTCAGAGAAATATGCATCACTTTGTAAACGTTGATAGAAAGATTACTTTATGAAAGTTGCGCACCAAGGGATGTTGTAAATGTTGAATATATTGATTTTTGTGTTCATGATGATACGATGCATGATTTTATATATTTGTGATAGTCAAATGCAATTTTAACTGATCTATAATTTAACTTTTTTTGAATGGGTTTTTGTACAAATTGTCTTTTCATTTGTATACTGGAAGTACTTGATTTTCATAAGAAAAAAAAATACTGATGTTAATCAATCATGCGAATTTCACCTTTATTCAGTGAATATTAAAATATTCCTGTTCAAGGTGCAATATATCAACAGTTTTCAGTAGTTTTTTTAGCCTCTGTAGTTTTGAGTCTAAATATTTGATTTGTAACTTGCACATATTACTGGTTACCATGGTAATGCAAAGTGGCAAGGAAAAAAATGTACTCTTATATGGTTGTGTTTGCTTGAAAGTACCAAGATTAGAATCAGTGATATTAATCACTCGCTACTTCAAAATGCATGTATCTAAAAATAACAATATGCCAAATGTACAGATAACTGCCTTATCAACAATAGGTAGAATTAATCTTTATTGCATATCTGTATTTTAGTTTGTACCTTCTAATAGTTTTCTCTTAAAAGAGGAAAAATAGTGACTTAATCTTTGAGTTGATCCATTTTATGATAGCATTATAACTTTGTAATTTAGTATTTATGAATCATATTGAAGTATCCTAATAAGATAGCTATCTACTGCTGATAGCATAAGATTTAAACATGATAAACAAGTCTTAATTATATACATATGAGTGGTGCTCTGGCAAAATGAGCGGAAAGTCGCGTTTTTCAAAATTGAGTTCATGACATATTTTAATTCTCTATAATCTCAGCTTTCGAACGATAAATAATATGTCATACTTTCTTTCTACAATCTTCATTTACAGAACGAAATGCAAGGCAGTCCACTCAAAATCTTGCAGTAAAAATTGTCGCAAATTGAAGTTTTAAAGTTACTGATTACTATAGTGTTTGATAGCAAAACGCGACTAATTACCCGTAAATAATTGCACTTCCCGGCATAATTGATTTTCAAAACGTGAGACATAGTTTGACACGTATACATTAATGCGTTTTATGTCAAAAAACGAAATTTGATCTTTTCACCATGTTTTTACTTTAGCAGCCATTTATTCAAAATCTTCAATCACGACTTTCCGCTCATTCTGCCAGAGCACCACTCATATTATGATAGGTGAATTAAATAGCTAACAACTGCGGATAGCACGAGGAATCTATATACCTGATAAACAATCATCTATTTTATTCATATTATTAATTTATAGTATCTAGATAAAGGAAGCTATCTACTGGTGATAGCACCAGAAAAATATTATACTGATAATTCATCATAATTTTGTTGAAATTACTGTAGCTAAATAAAATAGCTATCTACTGCTGATAGCACCAGAAAATATTAACCTGACAATTCATCATAATTTTGTTGAAATTACTGTAGCTAAATAAAATACCTATCTACTGCTGATAACACCTGAAAAATATTAACCTGATAATTTGTGATATTTTTTATGCCTCCGCGAGAGGCATTATGTTTTCTGGTTGTCCGTCCGTCCGTCCGTCCGTCCGTCCGTCCGGGCTCGTTTCTCGGAACTGGTGAGGCGTGAAGCGATGCAAGTTGGTGGACTGGTGGTAAGGGTGGCTAGTAATTTTCTCTGAAAGTTTTGGCGCAAAATATGCAAATTTAGTCGGTTTTTAAGCAGAAAATATGTGATTTTTTGTGATTTTAGGGACTTAGAAATTTTCCGAAAGGAGCATTTGCTAAAAAACCACCCCTTCAAAATTTTAACCCCACCTTATTTTGATTGGCGCATCACATATGCAAAAATCGGCCCGATCGGCCATTTAATTAGCGAATACAATGCGTTTTAAGATGGCGCTCTTTCATGTAATCCTATATAATTTCATCGATACAATGGGCAATATCTCCTCAACGGAGCAGAATTTTATTTTACGCGTATCTCTGAAACCGCATGCCCTACGTTTATGATATTTGGTGCCTGGGTAGACCTAGAGCCAAACTCAATCCACCGACAATTTCAGCGCAAAATATGCTAATTAACTACCTAATTTGCATAATTTATGCATAAAATGGTTTAAATGGCATATTTTACAAACCGTCCACCTTACATTCATGAAATTTAGTGGGTAGGTGGGATTGAGCTGCGCTTGTGCCAGCTGCAATTTGAGCGCAAACTATGCTAATTAAGTACCTAATTTGCATAATTTATGCATAAAATGTAGCATAATTTATGCATAAAATGCTTTAAATGGGATATTTTACAAACCGTGCACCCTACATTCATGAAATTTAATGGGTAGGTGCAGATAGAGCTGCGTTTATGCCAGCTGCAATTTGAGCGCAAAATATGCTAATTAAGTATCTAATTTGCATAATTTATGCATAAAATGTTGCTTATTTTTCAACTTTGTCCGATTTCAAAGGTTAAGGTGTCAAATTGTTCGTCACGGACCAGCGATCAAAATTGTCAATGGTGACCTCATCATCCGACCTTTCCCTGGGGGTCAAAGGTTAAAACAAAGGTCAAATATTCAACTTTGTCCGATTTCAAAGGTTAAGGTTTCAAAATGTTCGTCTTTGACCAGCGATCAAAAGTGTCAATGGTGACCCCATCGTCCGACCTTTCCCTGGAGGTCAAAGGTCAAAAGAAAGGTCAAATTTTCAACTTTGTCCGATTTCAAAGGTTAAGGTCTCAAAATGTTCGTCTTGAACCAGCGATCAAAAGTGTCAATGGAGACCCCATCGTCCGACCTTAAACTTAGGGTCAAAGGTCAAAAGAAAGGTCAGATTTTCAACTTTGTCCGATTTCAAAGGTTTGGGTCATAGTTCTAAAGAAAGGTCAAATTCTCAACTTCGTCCGATTACAAAGGTGGAATGCGGAGGCATCGTGATCGACACTCTGTGTCGAGAACCGCGCGGCCCGAGAACCGCGTATTCTAGTTATTCATGTTACTATAGCTAAATAAGATACCCTATTCACTCGTCTAATTCAACTATTTTCCATCTGACATACTCCTTAAATTAACAAAATCCCCATTTCCGAAAGTTTGACAAATAGTCAAACTCTATGACCAACACTTCATTTAAATTGTTTTAACAATTTTTGGCACGCTAGTATGAAAGCGCTCACCTGTAACATGATCTAAATTCAGAAAATGAGTAGTTGAATTGGACGAGTGGATACGGTAGCTATCTACTGCTGATAGCACCAGAAAAATATTATACTGACAATTCATCATAATTTTGTCGAAATTACTTTAGCTAAATAAAACAGCTATCTACTGCTGTTAGCACCACAAATTATTAACATGATAAAGTAGCTGACAGTAATAAAAAAGTTTATTTGATAACCAGTCTTAATGTGAGTCATATTGCAGTAGCTAAATAAAATGGCTATCTTCTACTTATAGCACCTAGCTAGAAAAATATTAACTTGATGAGCAATCTTAGTTTGATTCATATTTCAGTAATTAATGAAATAGCTGTCTACTTTTATTATTATTATTACGTTGATAGCACAAAAAAACCCTTAACCAGCCATATCTCGAAAACCGTTCATCATTTGCACCATATTTTTTTGGATTTATATTTTACATGCATACATCTAAAAAACTCAACAAGAATTGCATTTATCGCATTTGTAAATATGGCGTGCTAAACATATTGTGTGCTTTCTTCTGCACATAATAAACGGAGTTTAAATACATTACTGCACATTTGTGGGAAAACATTTTACCTGAAAATTTTCTTTAGTGCTACATGGTGATAATGAGCATTGAACAATAAACAACATAGGAACATATCAAAAAGTGTGTGTGGTGTCTTTGTATATGGTCCAGGAAATCAGCCATTCTAATAGTTACGAAAGATCAAATATCAGAGAAAACACAAATTTCTTGTATTTGATACATTAAGCACCTATAAAAAACATGATTTTTTTCATAGTCTTGGTCGTTTGATATAATAATAACGTTTTTGACCGTATTTAAGGGTACGCCAACACTTTTGACCGGGAGTATATACCTCAATATTTTTTATGTACAATTGTATTCATTTTGAAAAGTTTCTTGCCATTTTGATAACCAAGGCAAAAATATAGTGAATTAATGGAAAAGCTTTTTGAATTTTAAAAATGGTGATTTCACACAAATATTCTGTGGATGTGAACCATTTAAAAAGAGAGAGTAAACTATCTATACAAAAAGTTAGAATTATCAAGTAAATTATTCAAGCACACATCATATGCATGCAAAATTCTCAACTTGACTAATAAATTATTCCTGATACTACTAGGTGAATGACCGGAAAGTATCTTAGAAGTTAATACTGTCCATTACTTACGATGAAAATAAAGTTAAGCCTGATAAATCTTATCAGTTACTGTCTTGTCATTGTATATGGATTTATACAAATCACTTTGCGTTGAGGGAACTGGATTATAAAAGCTAACGTAGGCTTCGGGTTTAAGGCCATTATCCGTTTTCGACCACTGATGAATCATATTAGACCTGTTCATATGAAGTGTGTGGCAAGTCGCGTGTGTTGATTTTTCTTTCCATTTCTTCTAGACAAAAAAAGGAAAATCCTGGTAAATCTTATAAGGTACTTTTTATGCCTCCGCCAGAGGCATTATGTTTTCTGGTTGTCCGTCCGTCCGTCCGTCCGTCCGTCCGTCCGGGCTCGTTTCTCGGAACTGGTGAGGCGTGAAGCGATGCAAGTTGGTGGACTGGTGGTAAGGGTGGCTAGTAATTTTCTCTGAAAGTTTCGGCGCAAAATATGCAAATTTAGTCGGTTTTTAAGCAGAAAATATGTGTTTTTTTGTGATTTTAGGGACTTAGAAATAATTGGACAAGGAGCATTTGCTAAAATTCCACCCCTTCAAAATTTTAACCCCACCTTATTTTAATGGGCGCATAACATATGCGAAAATTGGCCCGATCGGCCATTTAATTAACGAATACAACGCGTTTTAAGATGGCGCTCTTGCATGTAATCCTTTATAATTTCGTAGATACAAAGGGCAATATCTCCTTAACGGAGCAGAATTTTATTTTATGCATATCTCCGAAACCGCATGCCCTACGTTAATGATATTTGATGCCTGGGTAGACCTAGAGCCAAACTCAATCCATCGACAATTTAAGCGCAAAATATGCTAATTAACTACCTAATTTGCATAATTTATGGATAAAATGGTTTAAATGGCATATTTTACAAACTGTCCACCTTACATTCATGAAATTTGGTGGGTAGGTGGAGATTGAGCTGCGCTTGTGCCAGGTGCAATTTGAGCGCAAAATATGCTAATTAAGTACCTAATTTGCATAATTAATGCATAAAATGTAGCTTAATTTATGCGTAAAATGCTTTAAATGTGATATTTTACAAACCGTGCACCCTACATTCATGAAATTTAATGGGTAGGTGCGGATAGAGCTGCGCTTATGCCAGCTGCAATTTGAGCGCAAAATATGCTAATTAAGTATCTAATTTGCATAATTTATGCATAAAATGTTGCTTATTTTTCAACTTTGTCCGATTTCAAAGGTTAAGATGTCAAATTGTTCGTCATGGACCAGCGATCAAAAGTGTTAATGGTGACCCCATCGTCCGACCTTTCCCTAGGGGTCAAAGGTCAAAAGAAAGGTCAAATATTCAACTTTGTCTGATTTCAAATATTAAGGTTTCAAAATGTTCGTCTTTGACCAGCGATCAAAAGTGTCAATGGTGACCCCATCGTCCGACCTTTCCCTGGAGGTCAAAGGTCAAATTTTCAACTTTGTCAGATTTCAAAGGTTAAGGTCTCAAAATGTTCGTCTTGGACCAGCGATCAAAAGTGTCAATGGAGACCCCATCGTCCGACCTTAAACTGGGGGTCAAAGGTAAAAAGAAAGGTCAGATTTTCAACTTTGTCCGATTTCAAAGGTTTGGGTCATAGTTCTAAAGAAAGGTCAAATTCTCAACTTCGTCCGATTACAAAGGTGGAAGGCGGAGGCATCGTGATCGACACTCTGTGTCGAGAACCGCGCGGCCCGAGAACCGCGTATTCTAGTTTGTCATTGTATATATGGAATTATACAAATCCTTTTGTGTCAAGGGAACTTGATTGTAAAAGCTACGTAGGTTTGGGGTTTATGGCTCGCTGTTGACCACTGATGAATCATATGATTAAGCAGGTTAAGTTTAATGGACAGTCACAGTGATTCTCTGGCAACGAGAAATCCCTATGGCAAGTCCGCCAAGTATATTAAACTTGTAGTGGCTTGAACTTTCTTGTAATGCATGGTATATTGAACCTATGTTACCTCAGATTCAGGGAAGGTATTCAAGTTTGGTATTGGTATGTGTTGGCATTTATGTCTGCTTAGGCATGCCATAGTGATTTATCAATGAGAGAAAATTGCAGTGAATATGAACCACACTTTTGAAATATTGTTGGAGAAGTAGCTTTTTCATGCATTCTTGATTTTCCTTCCAAAGTAGTGATCTATATCTGATCGAGGTTGGAGAGTAAACAGTGACTAGGAATTGCATCTCTGTGGTTAATGATTACTTATACAGAAACATGATTAAACTAATAAAGCTTATTATTATAAAAGTTGCATGACTGTGTACTTCAGTATGTCAGACATACCGGATGTTACCATATAGAATATAGTTTACAAGACAATGTAATCTCTGAAAACATTTTTGCTTGAATTTCATTGGAATTTCTACTATTATGAGCACATAAAATCTGAAGACTATAACTGAAATATCTTTGAGGTTTTTTTTTCAGAAATTTCAAATATTTATTTTTAAAAAATGATGTCATTCATGCTGATAGATTCTGTTTTTTACAATATTAAATGATTTATTGCATGAACCTGATTTTCAATTCTTAAGAAAAAAATATGATGTCCTGAAGAAATTAGGGGTCAGTTGTTTTATTTTGAAACATCTCAAACTCTTTGAATGGATGTCTCCTTCTTCATACATCTCTCTTTCATGTTCAGCATAGAATGGATGACATGACAGAATGAGAATGATATTAAGGGAGGTCGGAGCCTCACGATTTTTGAAAATTTATTTTCATCATAACTTGAAAACTAATGAAGTAAAATATATAAAAGTATACATTTTTAGAAAGGGAATTTCACAAGGAATTTATTTATAGCATCAGATTCTTGGATTAAGAACTCACTTTATAATAACTCGCCAAAAACGAGTTATTTTGCCAAAAAATTTTGAACAAGCCTAAGAAAAATATTTTTTTGCCAAAATGTTCAAAAATAGGTATAAGTCATCTATATCGATGGTTCTAGGGAATTTTTTCTCATTTTTTTGTTTAATCCCCTAGTTTTGAAACTTTTGATCCGAAAAAGTCAAAAATTCATTTTTCGTGATTTTTTGGCACTTTTTGGCAATTTTTGTGAAAACTAAGTAGTTAATCAAAAATTTGAGAAAACGTTCCCTAGAACTATCGATTTAGATGACTTTACCTATTTTGGAAGATTTTTGCCAAATGATACTATTTCTAGGCTTGTTCAAAAAAATTTGGCAAAATAACTCGTTTTTGGTGAGTTACTAAAAAGCGAGTTTTTAAAATTTAAAATTAATGCCATAAATGGATTCCTGGTAAAATTTCTTTTCTCAAAATGTATACATTATGTAGTTTACATCATTAGTTTTCAAGTTATAATAAAAATAATTTTTAGGGATTGTGAGGCTCCGACCTCCCTTAAATGGAAGTTCTAGTACTAAATTTAACTCTTCGTAAAGCTTTAATTACAGACAAGTAAATTCTTAATACCTTGCATCGCATCTTGCAGAGCACGATTTATTGCCCTACATTAACTGCCTTATGAGACGTACTTTTTTATATTGAAGAATCGGTGATGTCATCAGTCTCATATGTATTTTGCCTTTTTAACATTCACAGTTATCATTATAGAATGTATGTACGGTTTCCGTTAAGGGTCATTCTCCTCATATAATAAGCTTTAATTGAGATACTAAGTACCGTTTCTAAAATACCTTTCATGGTAACTTGCAGACTGAATTTTATTACTCCACCTTACTCCATACGTCCATATTGGAGGTACTTTGTTTGAACAGAGAATGGGGCAATGAATGACGTCATCTGTCTTGTGTGTAGTATAATTTGAGTGTTCATGTTCGCAATGATCATTACCATGATTAGGCCCCAAAAAAAGTTGTTGACTTGCCCTTTGCGACCGACCCAAAATTTGCAAAATTTAGGGTCGCTTTTTTATTTATTTTTTTATTTTTGGTGAACTTTTGCTTATTTCAACAGTGAATTTCGTAAAATAGCATGATATTTGGTTTGAGTTAACAACAATATTAACAAAATGTTATATTTTTGCATTAAACAAACATAAATCTTGATTGAATAAAGCATGCAACATTTATATATACAATTTTACACAGTTGTTCTTGGTCCATTTTGGGAAAACAATTAAAAAAAAAAAAAAAAAAAGATCCGACCGACCCACATTTTCACCACTAAATGGCAAGTCAACAACTTTTTTTTTTTTGCCTTACTGAATGAATATCCCAGAACAGGAATGACATTAAATAGGAACTATAGTATTTATCATCCTATAAGCTTTTAGACACAATAGTACATTTCTGTACTAAGATACCTTTCACTCCAAACTTGCAGAATGTAATTTTTTACCCTTCATACCTTTACTGGAGACGCTTTATTTGAACAGGGAACGGGCAATGGATGACGTCATCCATCTTGTGTGTAGTGTAATTTCACGTTTGCAATAATCATTACAGAATGAATGGCAACAAGAACGACTTTATATAGAAACTATAGTATTTATCTCTCTATAAGCTTTAGTTGAGGCACTAAGTTCATTTCTAAAATACCTTTCATTCCAAACTTGCAGAATAAAATTATAACCCCACACGTTCAGTTCAGGTCAGTTCATACAGTTTTATTTGGACATTTTCATGTCCTTATTGGAGGTACTTTATTTTGAACAGAGGATGGGGAATAGATTACATCATCCATTTCATATTCGAGTCTTTTTTACATGTTGTAATGAGCATTACGAGAATGACTTTGAATGGATACCATCCCGGGGATACCATAAGCTTTGAGACATTTCTACAATATGTTTCATGGCAACGTGCAGAATTAAATTTTTACCCCACATGCCCTTATCTGAGGAGCTTTATTTGAACAGAGGATAGATGATGCACACGGCGCACTGATTATTAGGCCAAGAAAAAAATTGTTGTGTTGCCCTCAAGTGGAATTTCTGAAAAAATGAGTCGGTCGGTCGGAAAATATATATTTTTTTAAATAATTTTTTAAAAAGCACCTAAATTATGGAATTTGGGTGCATTTTCCACTATTTTCAAAATATTTTCTCAAAAAACACCCAATCTGAGCAAAATTGGGTGCTTTTTGAATAGGGTCGGTCGCTGAGGGCAACATAACATTTTTTTTTTGTCCTTACCAAATGGATGACGGCCCAGAACAAGGATGTCTTAAAATGGAATCCATAGTAAAATACCTTTCAATGTATCTTGCTGAGCATAATGTATTACCCCTGGGGGTGTGGGGGGGGGGGGGCACTTACACTGACGGAAGGTACGGGTATGTGCCGCCCTCAAGACCCCTAAACGCCTCTTCCGCTCCCAAAGATGCTCATTTCAAGATTACATCAGTTCTGAAGACCCCATTTTCAAAGAAAATGACCAAAATTGTGTTTTCTTAAGTTTTCAACCTAATTTTGAGCATTTTTCAGCTCAAATAGTCATATTTTTATGGGAAAAAAGCAGTTCTGGAGACCTCAATTCGGGAAAAATCAGTTCCATAGACCCTGTTTTTGACCAAAACTCAGTTCCGCAAGACACTATGTTGGATTTGGTAGATATCACATACCTACCAAATTTATTTTGAGTACCCCTCCCCCTGGGAATGTATTATTCTACATGTCTTTATTAGAGGTGCTTTATTTGAACTGGCAAATGGATGATGTCACTGGATCTCATTTGTAGTCAGTTTTCCTCACGTTTGCCATGACCGATGTAGAATAAATTCATACACTCCCGGTCAAAAGTGTTTGCGCATGCTGAAATACGGACAAAAACCTAATTATATTAAACGACCAAGACTCTTAAAAAAATTAATGTTTTTATAGGTGCCATATGTATCCAATATAAATAATCCATGTTTCCTCTAATATGTGACTCTTCCATCACCATAAAAATGGACCATTTCCTGGACTATATACAAATACACCACAAGAAATTTTTGATATGTACCTATTTAGTTTGTTTTTCTATGCTCGTTATCACCGTATAACCGTAAAGAACATTTTCAGGTTATAAGTTTTCCAACATATGTGAAGTTATGTATTTAAACTCCATTTTGAATGCGCAGAAGAAAATGTACCATATGTTTAGCACGTCATATTTTCAAATGCGGTGAATGCAATTCCTGTTGAGTTCTTTAGATCTACATATATGTAAAATATAAAATCAGAAAATAAAATGATGCAAATGATGAACGGTTCTCAAGATGTGGCTGGTTTAAGGTTTTGTGCACAAACACTTTTGACCGGGAGTGTAGAATAAGAATTACCCAATGTTGGATGTCAATATTACAGAACATATTTTAGTATACTTTCCTATAACTCATATAGTACCTCTACATTTAATGATCTTTTATTGAATTCACATGCAGATACTTTATGAGGAAGATGATCAAGCCACAGTACCCCTACATAGTTACTAGGGGGGTTCCATTGCAGATTATTCACATTGGAGTACCTTCAGAGCAACTCTGATATTGTTCATTTGTAGGAATCTTACTCTGTAACATCTTATTTACATACCTTTGTAATTACTAGAGGAGTGCTCTGTAGATATTTTGTATTATAGTACCTTTAGAGTAACTTTGATGTCCATTTGCACTAGTGGTAATCTTGCTGTGTAGACTTTTATTGTCCATTTGTAGGAATCTTACTCTGTCCGCAGGCATTTTATTTACACATCTTAATAGTCACTAGAGGTGTACTCTGTAGGTATATCACACTGTAGTACCTATGGAGTAACTCTGATATTGTTGGCCACTTACAGGAATCTTGCTGTGTTGGCATCTTATTTGTACAGCAGACAAGACGGAATTACTCATCTAATATGGGCTCTTTCATTATCACCTTCTGTGTAGCTATTTTATAATAAATGACTCTGTTTCCTAGCTTGTAAAGTGGCTGGATCGTACTTCTAATAAATAGTTTCAATTTAGATTGCTCTGTACTTGACAGGAAAATTGTCAAAAGCCGTTAATTTATTAGAACTTTGCTAAATTGCCAGGTGCGAAGAGAGCACTTTCCTTTCTTTCGTTCAACATTTCAAGAAGGGCTTATGACGTTATATTTTAATGACTAGACATTAATGGGGTATTGGACAAGTTCAGCATCATCCCCAAACTTTTCTCCTTTCATTTTGAGATGTTTGCATTATTTCAAACCCTTTATATCAAAATATTTAGATATTCTTTTATTTCTAATTATCGTTAAAAACCCTACTTTTACGGATCGTCATTTAAAATTGTTAAATTACAAAAACAGAGTTATTTTATGGTATTCCAGGAATTAAAACACCCAAAGTAGTTGAAGTGCCTCACTAAGGACCAACATGGGTGTTTCAACAGAGTTGGAGTAAGTACTTGGTAGTACCAATGTAGTAACTATGCAGTAGTGTACAGTGCCGCAGGTCATAGTGTCTGGACTATCTGAGTGTGTAGGACAATCTTGAAGCTATATACCAATTTTTGCTTTGTATGATGCACCATAAATTTGACATTGTTCAGAAATCAATTTGACTCGTCTACTCAAAATAAACTAAATATTGATCATTAAAAATTCATTGTCAGTATACCAAGAAAATGTTAATGAAATTTTAATGAACCCTTTAATTTTTGATGAATGAAAGATTTATGCTAAATATCGCTGTCCACATATGGATTAATTTTAATCCTTAAAGCATGGTCTTTGCAAATAATTAAAGAGTGAAAATGACAAGAGGCTGCATTTATGGCTCGTTTGGGATGGACGGTCACATATGAATGCACCTTTTAATTTGTTCATCCACCATGTAAAGACACGACTATTTTTAGTTT
>JXSR01S009414.1:12762-23911 GCA_000969725.1 Ophiothrix spiculata
GATCAATGTTTATTTCATCAGTTATTATACCTTTACTTAGCATGATCGGTGCATATCACACATAGCAATTATAATAAAATGAAATGAATGATGTTCTTTTTGAAATCATTGATGTTTATGTGATCAATCAAGTACATGAATAATGATGTTCTTTTTGAAACCATTGATGTTTATGTGATCAATCAAGTACATGAATAATTTGATAATTATTGGCTATGCAAATATAACATATTATATATTAGAAAAACATTCTTCGATTACGAAGTTTTGCCCAAATTGTTCTTAAAAGAGATTAACACTCCTATTTATGCATCTTAAGCCGTCAATTTATGATTCGTACATCTGTGCAAAGGAAAATGTATGTGTATCTCTTGGTCTTAAGAGTTTTGTCAAATAGATGAAGTGTCTCTCTCAACATTAAACTGTAATAAAATTATTTTCTTATATTTTTGAATGCAGGTATTCTTGATTGCAGGGATGATCATTCCAATGCTATCATACACATCATTTTACTTTGTTCCACGGATCAAGCATTTAAATGACACTATACCATGGACGCTTATTATAGAAAACTCATCTACATCAGCCATGCTTCTGAATTATGCACCAGTCAGTAAGAACTTTTCATCTGAAAGGAACTCAAATGTTTTTCCTACGACAACTGACAATTCCACAGCCATATTTTGGATTGCATTAACTTTAAGCTTTATAGGAAAAACGGCTGGAGGTTGTTTTAACACAATTATGGATGCATCATGCCAGAAACTTTCCAAGCAACATAATGCTGAATTTGGGCGACAGAGACTATGGGGAGCGGTCTCATGGGGGATATGGTCCCCCATTGCTGGTTTAGCAATTGATGTATTCCAGCCAACATCAGTTTTGAACAACAAGTATTTTTTAGTCTTTGTCATGTTCAATGCTTTATTGCTTCTTTCAATTCCATCTGCTTTATTGATAAAAATACCACCACATGAACAACCAGAATCATTATATCGAGACATCAGTTCTTTGATTTGTAACCCTTTATTCATCTTATTCCTCATGTGCTCATTGGTATGTGGAATTGTCTTTGGAGTCATCAATACCTATTTATTCATCTTCCTCCAAGAAGTCCTGAAGGCACCTCACTATCTCATGGGATTGACACTGACTTTGACTTGTATAGCAGAAGTACCTGTCATGTTTTATGCTAAGAAACTACTTGATATAATTGGCCACACGAACATAATGAATCTAGTGATTCTAAAATGGGGTCTTCGATCATTTTTGTACAGTACTTTACAGTCGGCATATTGGGTGCTTCCAATTGAATTGCTGCATGGGATAACTTTTGGATTGTTCTTCCCGACATTGACTTCATTTGTGATGTTGATATCTCCAGAAGGAACGCAGACAACAGTGCAAGCAATTTTCACGGGAACTTATACAGGATTAGGTAGGTATTTTGTTTTGATAATGTCATTTCAAGTGCTCATTTTTATGTAGGGGACGATTCCAAACTCAACCAATGGCTGACCACCAGAACTATTGGTTCTAACCAGTTTCTTTGTTCTGAACAATGATATCCATCTAAAATATGTGTTTTAATGTGAATCTCTAGGTTCATAAAGCCAAAATTTCAACTGTATTATGTTAAAATGGCTTTTGTGTTAAGAGATGGTGTTTTTGTGTCTTGACAAAGAGTCAACCCTTGCACAGACTCCTTATAAATCGAAATAATCTAGTTATATTCTTGTTAAATGCCTCAAATTTATATTTCTGGTTGATTTGATTTAAATGTTACTCAATAGACCATTTTGATAATTCAGATCAGAATGCATTTTGGATAAAAATGTACGTTTTGGACAGGGGTATAGTAATAAAATCCCTCTATTGACCACTCAACAAATTAACTTTTGACTTTTCTGAATTTTTAGTGATATCTTTTGCAAGATTTACCACTTAAAGTTTTTTTGGCAGTGTGTGTCTTTGATCATTATTTTAATATCTTAAAGTATTCATTACATTCAAAAACATTTCAGGCAAACTGAAAGTGAATTTTTGTAAAGATTCAAACTTCAAACTAAAAGTGCAAAGTTCACTTCCATTGAAATACTGCAAATAGGCCCTGCAGTATATCCCTCACATTTTTACCCATAATGCATTCTGATCTGAATTATAGAAATGGCTTATAAAGCTGAGTCGTAACATAATTTAGAATTAACAAAATGTCGAAATTTACACAGTGAAAATAATTTTATGTATGAACTCAAAAATTACTTAGTCAAAATAGCCGGCGTCAGTGAACAGCCATAATACACAAATTGAAAGATATTACACATTGATGAAAAATACTGAAAATGCACTGGAAAGGTAAAGTATTCAACCAAAAACTTGGGGACGTATATGGTCATATTTTTTGAGGTCGGGCCCATTTGCGTTACATCTCACTCACTTCATCCATACCTAACTCCTTCCTGTTAATCGTTGATTAGAGTTGATAAATACCTTTATTTGGCTATTATTTGTAATTGATATTATAGACTAATACATTATCTTCAAAATCATACCAAAATTATAACATTTCATACATTTATTGAATAGTTGTGACAAAATTTGATGCACAATGTACATATCTCATCCACACCAACCACATTTATGCCTGTTTTCATCTCTGGCTAAATTAGCTTATTGACGTTAACTTGTGATTAGCGTTAATTGTCAACTTTATTCGGGGTAATTCCAAAATATTTTTGATAAACAATAACTAGCCTTTAAAATCATATAAGATTTATGACATTTCAATGGATTTTTAAGAAGATATGACAGAACAATTTATGCACAATTTTCATGATCCCTCATCCACACCAGCCTCATCCACACCCGCCTCCACCCCTGGCTAAGTAGCTTTAACGGGTCATTAAGCTTAGTCAATCACTTCATTTGGGTTCTATTCTTAATTTCTTGAAAGTCAAATAAATTGTCTTTAAAATCATACACAAATTATGACATTTCATTTGATTGTTGAAAAGATATGACAAAAATTGATTCATAAATTACTCTCCATGTAACAAATCCACCTTTTATGGGTGCCCACATTAAAAAGCTTGACCATATACTCTGTAAATCTTGAAGTATGCAACAAGCATCTGATTAACACAAAAAAACCAATATGACCATACGGGGAAGTAAATTAGTCCCTATTTCTCGAATCATAAGAACGTACCAAATCTTGCTGATCATTCAAATGAATTTATTTACAATGTTTGTCCATGTGTTAGCAATTCGCCCCCCAAAATACAAAAATTATGAAGAATTCATGTAAAAATATATTAATACGCAGTGATTCGGCCTTAATCAATCCTAATCAATCATTACTAGTCTCTTACACAATACAAAACCACCAGTTCACAATGTTGAAGAATACAAGGGATATGCTATGGATCTTGTAACAGAGTCTGATTTCTTGTTGCATACTTCAAGGTTTATAGAGTATAGAGTCTCCCAAATTCCACCGAGAATTCAAGGATCTCTTGTAGATCTACAAATATGACAATGCAAATGAATTAATTATGGACAGCAATGAGAAAAATATATGAGAATATCTCTTTTGGCATTTCAAGATTTTCCAGTTGAAAATGTGGATATAGTTGCTTTTTTGAGAGGGATTTAAATTCTGATCCGCACTAATTTCGATCAGTGAGCTTCTGTCATCTTACTTTAATGCTACAGTACTTATCTTGAGTTCCAGAACATACAATGAGTTAGAAGTATATAGTAAATAGATTTTGGTTGGTCCATAATTTTTCTCCCACTATCTCAGTAGTTGTCAATGCACATTGTTTGTGCAAAAGTCCATTTTGCTTTCATTTCACCCTTACATCATTTCGCTTTGGTTTTTTCAGGGTTTGGCATCGGTATGCTTGGTGGTGGAGTCGTCTATGATGCCTATGGAGGAAGGAACCTGTTCCGTGCTGCTGGTGTAATGTGTGGAGGAACATTCCTCATCATGTTGATTATGGAACTATGTATAAGACAATGGCGAACACTTAATGTAAGATCTGTTCAATATGAGACGATCTAATGACACTGATGGAATCAGATTTACATCAAGTTTTATTTATTTCCAGTGAAACAATGAATTAACTTCAATTGTGTTATTATTTATTTTTGGTAGATTGCAACCAAAGTTTATGACTGTTCTTTATCAATCTCAACAAAGTCTGGTATTTGCTCATGCCATGTTTTCCAGTGTTACAAACAAGCATTTGGCTATATCATAAGCATTATGGACTTTTGTAGAAAAAATGCCATTACGTGAGTCACATTATTTGCATTTTGATAAGTCTTTTCACATATTGGTTATAGCTCAATTTTTCATAATAGTGGCTCTTCAATCACACAAGTTGCGCAGTGGCATATTAATTGTGAATAAAATGACGGCAACTAAACTTTTGAACTATATTTGAAAACAATGTTGTCGTGAAAAATGTATTCAACTATAATAGCAAGGCCTTACTGTTTTTCCTCAATGAGAAGTTCTTACCAGAAGTACCAACTAAGAAATTCCATTGCGTTTTTCTTCAAAAAATGTATCCATAGAATCCATTTTGCTCCCTAATTTTTATTTTTAATTTAGTATGTTTAGGGTTGCCAATGTATAAAGGTTCTGAAATTTGATGGTGTTCATAATTTTAATTCCTGTAATTTTAATTCCTCGTGCACAATAATGAGTGCTTCGCTGTAGTGTTAAGCCTTGCAGCTCCTTGCTAGGGCAAAGCATATTTAGGTCGTCTCCAAGCATAGCTAAATTGATAAGGCTACGAGCCAGGAATTCTTGGCTCATCTGAGTGTGCATCATTCAAAGGAAATGGACGAACATAGCCTGCATCGTCAATCAAAGCACTCTGAACTCGACCTGACGGGTCCTTTTGAAATATTTTAGTACTCTGGTATACTGGATTTCTTAGTTCGATCTCACAAGTACGTGACACACTTTGTGAAGGAGCCATTGGAGCATATTGATGAGTTTTTGTGTCATCAGTTTGGGCAATTGGTGCATATTCATTAGTTGATACGTCATTAGTATGACCCATTGGTGCATATTCATTAATTGATACGTCATTAGTTTGACCCACTGGTGCATATTCAGTAGTTGGTATGTCGTTAGTTTGACCCACTGGTGCATATTCATTAGTTGGTACGTCATTAGTTTGACCCACTGGTGCATATTCATTAGTTGGTACGTCATTACTCACTTTATCAAGCCGTTTAGAAGATGAACGTTTTTCACAATACAGTATACAGATACTAATGATGATAATTATAAGTATGACACCACCAATCGGAGCACAAATTATTATGATAAGTAGTTTCAAATGCTCTAGACGCCTAGGATATCGACGTCCGTGACCATCTTCGGATGTGGAGATAATAATTGTTACTGTTGCGGATGACTCAGTCAAGTCAACAGCGTTTTGCGCATGACAGCTTACCTCCGTGCCATCATCTGATGTTGTTAGGTTGTTTATAATTAGCTCCGTTCCACTGTTCTTAATTTCATATCTTCCTGTAGATGAGTTGAGTAAACTTGTATTTTGACGACTATTTGTTATATTCCAAGCATACTCCTCTATTGGGGGAAAATCAATGGTGGCATTGCAATAAAATGATGCTATGCCGCCTGCTACAAAAATTTCTTGATTACTGATAATTACTGGAGATGGTCCTATTTGTAGTGGTGTTGTAGCACAACCAACTTTTGATCCATACGAACAAACAAACGTCTGAAAATTATCAGATTCCTTCATTTTTCTCGTCATTGAAAATGCGGTATTAGGGCGAACAAGTTCTGTAAAACCGAACTTTCGCCATTGACTTATTTTCTTAATAATGTAAGAACGTGTCTGATTCCAAGAAAGTTTAAAGCTTAAGCCGAAAGACTCGTTAAAGGAGCAAGTGAAGGTGACGTCATCTCCAATGTTTGCCCTCTGTGGTGACGTAGAACAATGAAATGAAGGGGCAAAATCTTCTTCAATGACACTCAGCTTTGCTGGTTGTGATATTTCCCAATTTGTAAAGTTGGTTTCAGGAATCGGCATAGTGCAAAAATAACTTCCGGCATCATTGGCAGTGACAGAGCTGATATGCATTGTATATGTTGTAATATTTGACGTATAGCTTTGTTCAAATCCAAATCTAGTGTCATTCAAGTCCATCATTGTGATATTGACTACAGTAAAGTTGGTTCCATTTGTTACCATGTCTCCTTTTGCCCATTGCACATCTCTGTCAAAATTTCCCCAGACAGAGCACGAAAACATAGCTATATCACCACGTGTTATTACCACAACGTCTGGTGAAGACTCAAAGTTGGAAGGCATCACTTCCGTAGCAAATACTACTCTGATTAACAAGAATATGAGAACACTTTCCATAATGATTAAAGAACGTGTCTCATGCCTAGATTCGCAATATTGTAGCTGTTCTGGTTCTTGGCAATAATACATATACGTTTGATATGAAGTTCAATGCGACGGTTAAAGGAAATGACCCTGTAGAAATGAGCCTAAATCACTTCAAATATATTACCGCATGTTTTTCCCGTTTGTTTTCCATGTTTCAATGTTAGCAAACCACATATTGTGCCGTTATTATAGCTACCTTATATTTGTTTTAGTTCTCCTTCCTGGTTTTATGTCACCTGCGTGTAGAGTAAACCAACTGACTTTTTCAAGAAGTTTTTCGATAATATCCATGGTATTATTATGGCAAAATACGAAATTAGCAGTTTAATGTTGCAACAAACTTTACAATAAAACTTGCATATCATGTACCTGTACCTGTACGTTACCATGGTAAAAACGTTTTAATTTTTTGTTGTGCTTTAATTTCCTGCTCAACATGACTTTGAAAATAAAAATATACGGTTAGTTATACGCAAAACTATTTTGTTTAGAGTGTAAATTTGAAAACCCGTCAACCATGCCCATTTAAAGTTACCTGCAAAGCCCATATCTTCAGTAGTATCATTAATGTTATGACATATAATGCATGTGAAATTGTTGTACCTGTATCAAAGAACATGATCGAGATGTCAGAGTTATTTCTGGAATATAAGGCGAACTTATGAAATCGCGTCAAGATAAGATAAAGATAAAATGACTAGAAATTGCATATATATTTTGTCTGAATTAACCTGATTATTTCTCATTAAAATGTTTTCTTTGATGTAATATAGAGTATCATTTTCTACTAAGTCGTGTGTCGTTAATATGCAAAGTTTCCCTTTTCCTAAACATTTCGGCCCAGTTACAAGTAAAACATTAAAGGATTGCAACACCAAAACAATTATGTTGTAATTTTGACATGGTTTGCATGTTTGACAGCAATGATGATTCGAAGCAAGGAGAAACTTTGTCATTTTCCTTCCCAGTATAAAACATGTGAGTGATACAAATCAATATAATGCCGTTTCAAAATGGCGGCCAGATATCTAATTCATGTCAAATTTTCATTTTTTTACGAAAAATTTCGCGCCAAAAATTCGAAATCTGCTTTCCCAAAGGAATTTTTTCAATGAAATATGGCTTATAATAGCATAAAGTTACAAATACATTGCTGAAATATTTGAAGTTGTTTCGTTCTTATTCGTTTAAAACGAAATTTGAACATCGCCATCATTTTAGCAGTTTATGCTCAAAAACGACGCGACCGATTTGAATTTTTTTTGCACCAAAACATGCGCAAATCCTATATTGACAATTACATAAAACAGCTTCATTGGGTTACGTTGCATTTTGGTTTTGACGCGCGAAAAACAAAATCCAGGGTCCAAAATGACCCCCCCCCCCCCACCTCCCATTATGCACTTAAGTGTTAACGTTAACCTATGCATGACGATATCGCGATAGATACAGTAGGTTTAAACAAAAACGAATTTTCATAATTACAAAGTTTATAAATTGACTTCATCAAAATACGTTCATGGTTTTTCCTTAATACAATAATGCTGATAGTCTTGATAAAGGAAGAAAGGTATGTCTTTGGAAGGCATTGGAGAAATGGAAATAACGTAAAATTTCACAATGGACCTCAAATGAGGGATCACCAAATGTGACCCGTCATATCTTAAGGTACCCTAATATCGGCATAGGATATTTCGTGAAATTAGACATTGAAGGTTAACAAAATTAAAACCGTGTCAGAGGTCGAATTTCTAATTTAATCAGAAACTTTACCTTTGACGTGTTTCATCGGCTTCCATCATCCAAAACATTAAAAAAGGTAACAATACCGAACATAAAAACCCCTTTCCATCTAAGTTTTATATAGGTCACAAACATTTAACTTTCCTCAACGCTTGTCTTTTCCGGAATCAGCTACAGACGGGAACATATTTGCCTGTATATGCAACCAGACATCCGATAATCAAAAGTAAGGTGTCATTTTAAGTTTTGATGTCTCGCCTTTAAAATGAGACCAAAGTAAATTATTTTGATTTTAGGTACCTATAAATATGACGAGTCGCATAAAGACAGTGTAATATCTATGGTTCAAAAGGTATTGCACTTTGCATAGCCCGTTACATTGGTACCGTTCAGCTGCAGCCTATAGTTGCGCAACAAATTGGCTGCCTATTACTTGAAATCGTTTCCAGACGGTATGAGTAATTGATCAAGAAATAAATCACGATAGATTTTAACCACACTATATTCTAATAACCTGAAAAGTGTGTTCTGAATTCCGATTGTCAAAAGCATTTTTAAGATAAAGTGAATTTTCTCATCTCCATAAAACTCATACGATCTTTGACTTTTACTTGCTCTAAATCCTTTCATGGAAGTTTACTTTGTTTATAACTTATATGAAGGGATGATGGTCAAAGAGTTTATACGAAACTAAAATACAAGCATTCTAATAAAGGATGGAGTTGGCCCATCTTCGTCGGGTTTGTATTCGGCTATGTTACTCAGCAAAATGCACACCATTTGCCAATGACAAACCCCGCGACAAACGTTGCTTATCAAGGCGCAGTATTTTATCTATTTGTAAGATTGTGCCATTCTTATATTGCCGTTGAATGTGGAAAAACAATAAGTGATTGGGTTTTTTTTACAATTACTGTTGAAGGAGTGCGTAGATACTCTGTAAGAATAACAAAATAAGCAAGGTGAGACTTGTACATTAGATCGCAAGTTGTTCTATACGGATGAACAAGCACTCAACATCTATGACATCGTCTGTGCATGTAACGAGGTGGCCACAACTCTTCTTGTCTGCATGCAAAAACGTAGGCAAAATCGTGCAATCCGTACGTTGTAAGTTTCGATTCTGCACGAATTGTGGAGCACGCAAACACAATGTAGCAGTTTTGTTATGTAAAACTTTCCCTGCGTGCTGGTTACGTGCGGACTATTGATTACGCATCAGCACGGCGCACGCACAACGTACGGATTCCTTGCAGTTGTTTGTTTGTTAGTTTTTGCAATTTTTCCCATAGTCGCTTGGTCTGCTGACTCTATATACGTTTATCGTACGTGTAAGTACAATCTTATAATAAGGTGGCAAACAGTTACGTTGTAATCACGGTGTATAGTACTCACAACGTGCGCAGCTTGCGATGCACACAACCACTCACGGTCAGGTGTGTCGTGCGCACAACGTACTTACCTTAGAAAAAGATATAGTTTGATATCTGTGGTACTTACATCCTGCGATCAACATATGTACGTCCTTCCTGTGCTTGTCATGTCTTCCTCACGTTTTTAGAAAAACGCAGTAGTCGTAGCCTCTCAAAAAGCGTACGAATAAAAAAAAATGGAGCGACGGGTTGTGACCAGCGCTTAACGGAAACATAACCGATCAAAGATTATTTTTATAAAGGGTTTTAAATACCATTGTTTGCAGTATCGGTAGTACTTTATACATCTAGTTATAATATTAGATGTAAAATATCTCTGCTTAAAAAAAACTCAATAGTGTATGAAAAAAACCCATTTAATATGTGCAGCAGGTGATATAACTAATGTTGTCGCACATATTGTTATTTAGTTACATACCCATCCTCAAATAATACCTTTGTTTTCAATATTCAATATTTAGGATAAGGGTTGTTTTAACTATTCATTGTAGATTTATTTTACTTGACCCAAGTCAGATAAATATGATATTTATTTTTCAATTCAGGAAATTGTCCAGACACAAGCATTGTTCCTGCAGAATGTTGCTTCTATCAACAACAAGAAAATGATAAATGAATTGAACTTGGGAATCATTTCAGAAAGTCTTGACCGTAAACCAAACTAATGTTGTTTATATTTTCTGTATAGCCTATACATAATCAGGGCTGCCAACTAGTATGTTTTTCGCATATTTTGTATGGGAATTGATACAGAATATTATACTCGATAATGTTTTTTATGTCATTGAGTATGGGTTGTTTTTTTTCAGATGACCATATATGTCACCTAATGTATTAAAAGTATGGTTATTTGTTCAAATTCATTGTGGTGTGTGTACTTAAAATCCCAAATTCACTCTTTTCCCTGCTAGTAAGGTCCCGATGAGGTATCATTTATGTTGACTTTGTCATTGCAATCGAATAACCATTGATAACGTGTAATGTTGAAGAGCTGATTTTTGTACCATAGCCTTTTATTTCTATAACACCTGCTGTTTGAAGTAATGTTTAGGGTTTGAAAATACTCTTTTTTAGGTTTTAAAATACTTGTTTATGTTTTTTAAAGTTTGCAGCCCTGCATAACACTCCTTACTAAACTAAATTTCGCCGAGAGCAACGTAAGTTTGTTTTTCGTTTACATCATGAAGCAAAAATCCATAGGAATCATGTTTGTTTATTTTTTAGATTATCTTCTTAAAATTCGTTGATAATGACCTTCCATTATGTGCACTTTCGATATCAAACATGTATCCGATAACAGAACATTTAAGTTTTGCCAAGTGATTATGTCAATCTATTAACAGATACTTAAGACAACTGTAACGATATTGAATAACAATACACAGCAGATAGTGTGGCAGATTTACGGAAAACAGGCAATTGTTAATTAAGATAGTGTATTAAACGCCTGGACATCCTACATTCGTCATGACTTGTTTTATATAAGGCTGACTTATGTCACTGGGGTGCAGTTGTTCCATAACA